>OZ010712.1:33902053-33924553 GCA_963932345.1 Ophion ventricosus
AGAAAAACCAACTCGAAAGAACGGAAAGTAATGGACTGACTCGTGCTGAAAGAATTTATAATTCGTCATTTTTATGTTCATATATATGTATATATATATAACGTTACGGACCAATTTTTCTTTACACATTTTCTAGGTATATTAAGGGGCTACTCTACTGTGATGGCCCCAAAAATAAGCTATTTTTAATAATTTCTTTTTCTCCTCTGTTAATATTAAAAATTCTCCTCTGTTAATATTAAAATACTTGGCTTGAAAATAATCTAAAAAAACACAATTCTGCGGTGCTAATGTTTTAATCTGTATGAGTGCCGCCTATCGCCCGAACTAAAATTATCATTTTATATTGCAAAATAACAAAATGGCATCGTTTTGTTTTGCAAAGGTGTTCCAAAAACACGTTTTTTTTTGTCATAATTCGGGCGAAAGTATAAGTAAAATTAGTATTTTTTTTATAATTCTAGTTCGAGCCGATAGCGACACTTTTGCCGATACTTTTTTTTCATGCCTTTACACGATTATAAATTCTTAAATAAATGTACATTTATATGTAACAAAAAAATTGTTTTCTATTATATAAGAATGTTATAGAATTACCTTTAAGCGAAAAAAAGTTTGTATCGATACATGCAACAGTTAAAAAAGAATTATTAAAAAATAACTTATTTTTTGAGGCCTTCACAGAAGTATAGACCTTTAATAATAAAATTATATACATATAACACATATATATAATACTTTTTGTGACGAGTAGTATTGGCCAGAACAATTGAGCATTCTGGGAAAAAAAATTAACTTCCATTTTGAGGACAGCAGAATGAATGAAACAGTCCCTGAAAAACTTTTTCTTTTCTGTATCCCGTCATCGAGACAAAAGTTGTCACATTTTAAAGTGGACGAATGGAGTTTAATTCCATTTAAAAAAGTTTTTTCAGAAGTGTTGCTAATTCAAAATTCAATTATCTTCATTCTACTGAACTCTTAATGGACTTTTGATTATTTTCCAAAATGCTTAATTCTATTCTGGCAAATCCTACTCATCGCAAAAATACGCTGTGTTTTTTTTTTTCGAAAAGGGCTTGAAAAATCTTTAAATATATTTATATAATTTTTTTTAGGTCGCGAAATCTTGCCAGATTTGAAAAAAAAAACACCCTGGCCATCTTATAATTGTCACTATATATATATTTATATTAATAGCAATATAATACTTTACGATGTTAAAAATTTATATCAATATAGATAAAACAATTATTATTTATTATTTCCAAGGCCCGTCTGAAGATCCTCCCACTCGAAAGAGATCGATCGCCTGTAGAAAGAAGAAGAAGAAAAAAAAACGAAGAGACACAAACACGTGTGAAAGTCTATCACACGTTAGTTCTCAGCAATCAGTCTCACTGATCGATAATTACTGTTTCATGCATTTCATCGTGCACGAATATCCGAAATATCCTACGAAATTGTCGAGAGAACGATCCCTCGTTGGCAAAATCCATTATTACGAAATACAATATTAGTTTTTTTTTTTTGTTTTGCTTCTCCTCGACTGTGTTTCTTGCTCGTTTCATTCGAAGGTTCGAGCTACTTCGAGATTGTAATAATCGCGTAAAGTCAGCTCTTCCGAAATCTCGTTCGGTACCGCGGAGCTTTCTTTTCGTTTCTTTTTATCCTGCTTTTGGCTTTTTTTTTTTTTTGCCGGTCGAACCGGACCCCAGCGTTTTGTATAAAATATATGTGTATTATTTTTTCCCACCGTTCCTCTTGGCCGTTCTTGATTTTTTTTTCTTCTCGTCCACGCAGAGATTTCACATGTATTTATAAATATATATTATATATATATATGTGTGTATGTATAAAAATAACCCTTTGCCACGCACATATGTGCAAAGTTCTCTGCTCGGCTCATTTTGCTCAAGCTCCTGGAACCGCACCAAGACAGCCTTAAGAATTATATACTTTGCTCCATCTCTCTCTCCCTCTCCCTCTCTCTCTCTCTCTCTCTCGCATCTCAAAGGGGCAGCGATTCGCCCTCCGCCCTCTCTCCACCCCGCACCTTTTCCTCCCGCAAATTATACAGCAGCGTGATTTTTACCCCCGCCTCAACTTGATGCATCCGAAATTGCCGCGCAAAAGCAATTCGAAAAAAAAACCATCGAAATAATTCCGAAAAGCGTTTAACCGGATGTGCGCATCGTTCTGAGCCAACAACGCACCTGATTTCCGTTGATTATGCGCAGGTTTTTTTTTTCTTCTGTTTTTCGCAATTCAATGATTTCCATATGGACGCAGGAGCTTCAAGGAGTTTCCGGACAACTTATCTTTAAGGGGAATCATCGGTGGGGGGGGGGGGGGGGGGGGGGGGGGGGGGTTCTATTGTTCCCGAGCAGGGCGCCAATTTTTGTACACCAATATTTCGTTCGAAAACGACACGATTAGCCTAATAAATATCGAGTCCTGCATTTAAGATTATTATTATGAGCGCGCTGCTTGAATTGCGAAATTGGTTTTTTTTCATGGTTGGCGACACTTATTCCGTTACCGCGAGCATTAGCGAGCGCAGCAACTCGCGCAGTTCATTGAAGTTAGAAAAAGAGAAAATCGACATTTCTTTATTAAACCGAATTTTGAGCGATAAATGACAAGTGGCAAAAATAAAATATTTAATTTAAATATGATCTATTTAAATCAAAAAGGTTTTTCCTTGTCTCGGCCTACTACGACCCTATTTGTTTAAAATACTTTTTCTTTGTTTGTTCAGCTATTCTTTTTAAATATTAAATATATACAAATTAAATAAATAAAGATTAGATTCAAATTAAACAAATAAAGATAAAACACGATATACCGCAAGAATACGAGAAAGGAATATAGGTTCATGACATAAAAGTGCGGTGAAAAAAAGTTAAATTATTTTTCTTTTTTTCACTAGCAAGGCTGTTATTTGGAAAAAAAAGGGTATCGTCGTGCCTTTTATTAACAGGCGCGACTATTTATGAATAGAAAGAATCCTTTTCCTCAACTGCAGAATGTTACAACAGTCTTCTAATGAAAACAAAGCCCTGAGATTTTTGAGATACTGAATCGTGTATCATTTTTCCGTTTGTCTCTTTTGTCTTATACTATCAGATGAAACCAAATCACAGATTTATTAGGAATAAATTAACTATTTAGTTATTAGACGATATTAAATAGATCTTGATTTGAATAAGTAAATATATTTAAAATAAATCATTTTAATAATAGAATGCAATAGGAAGGATTTGTTTTCACGAAAAATTTAGTTAATTCAAATTTAAAAAATCAGATGGACGCATCTAGTTAATATCAAAAGAATTTTTCTGTCAGTGTATGGGAATGTGGTAGAATTTGGAGACTCCCCAGCTAATTTCTGCACGGGAGCTAGCAATTGATAAACGGTGTGGATGGATCATTTAATTTTTGGGTGACATAATTGTCTTAATGTACTGACTGGTTTGACAGTTTTTCATAAGATACTCAACATTTTTTCACATTATTTCGTGCGTAAAACTGCCGCTCAGTGATGAGTGTAGGCGCGTCTCCCTATGTTAAAAAATGTTTATTTAATTGTAAATTCTATGAAAACGGTGTAGACGATCGATAAAAAATTTGCAGGGACCCATTCGGTGTGTGATACAGAATTTAACTTATAAATTTGAATCAAATGGTAGCATTTCGTCACTTGTTTCAAAACTCCTTGAGGCCTTAGGCCACTCTAGGATTTTCCAAAAATCGATTTTTTTTTGTTAAAAGTCTATCTTAGTACCTATAAAATTATATTCCAAAAGATTATGGGTGTGAAAAACCTCTAAGTACTCGATTTTCGAATTCTAGCGCAACCCCTCTTGATTCATGTCGTGACTTTCTACTAACTTTAAACGCGTTTATCTTAAAACTACATTTTTCAAGTCGCCCGGACTCATAACTCAAACAAATTTCCACCGATTCACTTGAAATTTTAACTGTATATTTAGAATTACATTTTCTGAGGCCCTACGTAGGATTTTTTAAATTATATTGCATAGTTCCTTTTTTGTAAACAATTTTCTGGCAATTTTCTCATGGCATTCTATACTTTTTGTTTTAGAAATGCGCCATTTTGACAAAAAACAATATATCAAAAAATCTTATGTACTTCTATAGCTATTCTCATATACAGGGTGGATCAATAACTATTAGCACCTTGGATATCTTCGAAACTATAAGGTTCACAGAAATATTTGCTGAAATGAAATTGCACAGTACGAAAGGGGCCATCCGATAGCGATAATAGTTTTTGCAGGTGGAAGTACTTAGGACATTTGAAGGTCAACTCCATTTTTTTTAAATGGATCGGTATGTTTTTTTTTTCTGTATCATGATAGAGGAGCTTAAAACGAGTTCAACGACCTATAACATAAGGTCATTGAAGGTCACAGAAAGTACAGAAAGGCGATAATACTTACAGTTTCGGTAGTAAATAAAATTACTATAAACGTAGTAATTTTATTTACTACATTATTTATTGATCGCACGAAGGCAACTCGACGAAAAATTTCGAAATCGTTGGATTGGACGCGGCGGTCCAATATCGTGGCCAGCTCGTTCCCCAGACCTAACACCTTTAGACTTCTTTCTATGGGGAACATTGAAAGATAAAGTGTACAAAGTAGTACCAACTACACTTGACGACATGCAACAAAGAATTATTACAGCCTGTGCATCAATAAGTTCTGACGCTGTAAAACTTGCAAGTCAATCAATCGAAAAAACAATCCAATGTTGCATTGATACTGATGGTCGTCATTTCGAACACTTACTATAAACGTAGTAATTTTATTTACTACCGAAACTGTAAGTATTATCGCCTCTCTGTACTTTCTATGACCTTCAATGACCTTATGTTATAGGTCGTTGAACTTGTTTTAAGCTCCTCTTTCATGATACAGAAAAAAAAACATACCGATCCATTTAAAAAAATGGAGTTGACCCTCAAATGTCCGAAGTACCTCCACCTGCAAAAAAACTATTATCGCTATCGGATGGCCCCTTTCGTACTGTGCAATTTCGTTTCAGCAAATATTTCTGTGAACCTTATAGTTTCGAAGATATCCAAGGTGCTAATAGTCATTGATCCACCCTGTATAATCGAAAAAACATTAGTGTCTCATCATAATTAAAAAATTATAGGAGCTGTTGGTTCGGCCGTTGAGCTTCCAGAAATAAAGGCGTCATCGGAAAAATGCTGCACAGTCGCCATTTTGACATGTATCGCTGTGAAAAAATAACTTTCTATAGTCAATTACGTGTATAATGAAACCCCTATTTTGTAATTCCAATTTATTGTATGGTTTCGCTTGAAAAAAAATCACAAAATACGCCCTTTTTTTTGCCTCTACAGTGGCCTAAGGCCTTAATGGAGAGAAGAACAATTCTTTGCGCGCAAGGTTGCTCGCGGCTCGACGCACGTGCACGCGGTGCAATCTGTCTTAAAGCATTACGAGAGCAATAATGTAGATTATGATGATAACGGGCGTTGGTGTACGTGCGCGCATTATGCATCGCTTGAGAATCAAGTGTGTCACGTTTCGCGAGTGTGCCACGCCAACGATTAATGCGTTGTGCCCCCGGGACGGCTGAACACACGTTTGCATTACGGAGTCAATTTTGTGACACGTGCCATGCATAAGTGCACATATGTATGTGTCAAAGTACACGATGTATCGTGAAAGATAACATGACTGACATCGAGTATTGACATAAATGTTCCTTTGTCCCTAAAAATGTTACGTTCAAAAGTAAAATCTAGATGACTTGTATCAATTATTAGCCCGATCACCCTCATCTACGTTGGGCGATTTTTTTTACTTTTCGAGAAAAAAAGCATTTTTGCCTTTGAGTTTTCCTGTAGTTTGATTTTTTTAAATCTCAATTAAATTTTTTTTTTCATTTTTAATTTTTCTTCCTTCTCTGTGCATGGAAACTTTTTAAAAGTTTTTTTTTTTTTTTTTTTTAATGTTTTGTGCATGTACTTTCCTCTTCGAAGTTTTTATTAATTGAGAGCCATTTAGACTGATATGAGTATTTTTTTTTTTCATCTGAACTTTGGTGACTGATCCTGTCAAACCGATTTTTCGAACTTTTGAACGAAATCTAAATCGTTAGAGTTAGAATTAAATCTAATTTACGTTAGTGTTCGGTCAGTCATCTATTTATTGCTCAATCGTGGATCTCATAACGATAACACGAGTAAAAAAAAGTCACGAGAAAAGTACATACACAAAAAAGAAAAAAAAATGCTTCTTTCTCAACGTGTTGAAGTTTGTATAGTTGGAATGCAACGAAAGTTCTTATAAAAAATCTTTATTTCCTCATTTTCGTTACAACCTATAATTTTTCAAATAGATTAACATCGTGGATCTCTTACGAGGATGAGCAAAAAGCGTTCGAGTGATTTTCGTACCCTAAATCGGCGGAAAAACGCGAGCAATGGAAGAAAAATTAACTTCCGTTGCATTCCAACGATGCAAACTATTTGCATCATACGAAAATATATATTTTTCGTATTCCCGTTTCTTTTTTTGCACATTTGGGCTACGACATTCACTGATACATTTTTGAGAATCCTTATTAAAAATCTATAACCAAAAACTGCAAAAAAAGATTCTAGATAATAATGAAAAGAGAGAATTGAAAAAATCAAGAAGGATTTTCGTTGCATTTCAACGATGCAAACTTCAACGCCACTTTTTCTCGAAGACTAAAAAAGCTCGTGAAACATACATGGGGGGGGGGGGGGGGGGGGCGTGATGCGGATAGTTATTGATACGAGGTATTCAGATCTTTCTTCAAAACGTCGCTTTTCGAATCACCCTGTATACGAGTAAAGCATATTTTTCGAACCCGTTGTATCGCTGCAATATTGGCTGACGAATGTCTTCAAAATCACCTTCGCCTCGTATACATATCAACCTGTGTAAGTGCGTCTATATATAATCGGAGAAAAAAAAAAACAAACAGAAAACGCCACGAGTTCCGAGACGTTGCCACGTGACACAGGTATCCTCCGAATTGAATATTAATGTCCAATTACGTCCGGCAAAGCTGGCAAGACTGGAGACAATAAGCTGGCGACGTTCGTTTGTGTGCAACGTTTTATTAAAATACACTGACAGCGCATGCTCTGTCGTCGTTGACTTCCAATCTTTTGTGTTGATGTCTTTCATGGATTTCTCCACACAGAAATGTAACAAAAAGTTATATTTAAACAATGTGCATAATTAGAATGCTATAATTCATTTTATTTATTACGAAGATACTATATAGCTTTATAAAATGAATTATATTATTCTAATATATAAATATATACCGACACAATTTTTTGAGGGATGGGGGGGGGGGGGCATTTAGTAGTTTTTTACCCTCAGACCCTTTGTCCTATTGTCACGGTAGTTGAGATATGATTTGTTTTCGTTTTTTTTTCAATTATCCGAAATTTTGAGTTCAATCGCCATAACGCTTTTGTTTGTGGTCGTAATAGAACGAAATAACTTTTGTTGCCTGCATACAGAGTAAAGGAGGTCAATTTGAGAAAAATTTATAACACAAGTTTAATAAAAGCATCGAAAACATAAAAAGTCTTTTCTTCATCCTGACCCTGGCGAACAAGTATCCCTTATGTTGGCCACATAATAAATGATTTCTATGACGTGTAGCATACCGTTGGAAATAGTATAAACTAGATCTTTTTAAAACAAAGCTAAGTTCAAACTAGCTTTTAGTTTTTTTTTATAATGAATTTAGAAGTTGACATTTTTCATACATCCACACATTTTTAAGACTTTGGAAGATGATGAATCATTTTCTTGATACCCATTGTATGAAATAATGATTTATTTATAATAAATATACATTGCAGAATACAACAAAAGTTATTTCGCCCTATTACAACTACAAACAAAAAGTTATGACGATTTAAAGGCGAAGTTTCGGGTAATTGGAAGAAAAAAAAACGAAAAAAAAAATGGTATCTCAATTACCGCGACAATTAGGACATAGGGTCTAAAGGGTGAAAAAAATTAGCAAATGATCCCCTCCAATGCCCCTAAAAATTGTGTCGGCCCATGCGCAAAACACCCTGTATATATATATATGTATATAAAAATAGGTATTTTTTCGCGTTTTTGTAAAAAAAAATTTGTTTAAAAAATATATATTTTTTTTAATTCGCAATGATGACACTCTTGTTCGTTCTTTTATTACAAATCGAATTAGATTTGTTGCATACATCTTTTATGAATACCATGATTTTTCGTCAATAATTGCAAAGAAATCAAAATAAAATTCGCTTGCGCCACCTTTTAAATTTGAGCCACAACCGCCTCCCAACAAAAATTGGTATTTACTTTTTCGTGATAAAAGTTGTTACGAAGTTGCAGTGTGATGAAAGTGGCTCAAATGTAATAATGCAAGCGACTTTTATGTTGACTTTTATTTTATTTTTTTGCAATCAATGACGAAAAATCATGGTATTCGTAAAAAAATGTATGCAACAAATTCAATTCGATTTGCAATACAAGAACGAACAAGAGTGTCATCATTGCGAAAAAAAATATATATTTTTTTGACATTTTTTTTTGTCAAAACAAAAAACCTCGGTTTGACGAGGTTTTTTCTTTCACCACACTCCAAATTCCTGACCAAAAACTCGAAAAAACAAAAAAACTCCATAAAAAAATCAAAAAACTCCATAAAAAACCAAAAAATTCCAAAAAACTTCGTCAAAACGAGGTTTTTTCTTTCACCACACTTCAACATCCAAACAACTAATATGTCGAAAAAAAAAATACCGATTTTTTTTTTGCCCACCCTAATACACGTACAAATACATAAAAGTACCACATTCTTATTAGTCCATCAGCTGTTCCGATCTCATTCGCAACATATGCCTATAAGTTCTCATGGCTCGTGCCGTCACGCTCCCACACCGAATCATATTCCCAATACATCGTGGCCTACAGCGACACACATCCCGTTCCGTCTGTGACTGCATTTCACCCCACCCCCCCCCCCCCCCTCCCCTCCCCCCTCACCACGCGAGTGCGCACGTGGTACAAACATTGTCTATCGTCTCACCGCTTTTACCCCCCTCCCCCCACCAGACCTTTCAACCCCCTAGCAAGTTCGAGCCCCCGTCACTCCCAGCCCCCTCGCTTTCCCGCGTTCTGCAACTATAAAGTTACCCCTTGGTCTCCCCCCTCATGACGCCGGGATTCCCCCCCCCTCGATGGTATCAAACCTTGCGACCGAACTTCCCCGCGCCCCGGAAGGGAAAACCGCGGCACATTCGTTCACACGCGTTGATCTTATATATGTGTGTGTGTGTGTGTGTGTGTGTATGTGTGTGTGTGTGTGTGATTTTGGAGTAAGAACGCGTGCTCGTAATGTTAATCGTCATATGCGGGTTAAGTATTAGGGTCGGAGCCTGGAAACTTGAACGAGTCCACGGGTCGATCCGGTACGGGAGGGGGGAAGTTAGAGGGGCGGAGGGGAGATTGTATCGGCGAAAATGCGTATCATAGCGCGTGCTGCATTATTTTTCTATTTTTTTTTTTCTATTTATTCTTTTATTTCGTGAGAAATTAACCGGATATCCTTGAATATGTCGTATATGATCGCCGGGTGGTGCGGTTGTCGAGAATTCGGCCAAAAGTGGGAGAAGAACGGTGATGGAAAGGGGGAAGTACAACTCGATCAATCACATCGGTGACTAACCGAATTAATTAAAAATCGGAGATTCGAGGGAGAAAGGAGTCATTGATTTTTCGTAGCTCGAGGGTACACGATTTTTTTTGTCCTTTTTTATCCTTTATCCTATATTTATTTTTTGGGTCTGGATATATATATATATATATATATATTCGCATTTTTTGTTGTGATGAGATTTTTTTTCCATCATTGAAATTAGCACGTAATCGTTTCGTGATCGATCGGTGATTGTTGTACAGGTGTGAAGGAGTGGGTATGGTGAAGGTAGAGAGAGAGAGAGAGAGAGAGAGAGAGAGAGAGAGAGAGGGAGAGAGAGAGAGAGAGAGAAAGAGAGAGAGAGAGAAACGTGTTTGTAAATTAATGAGTACAATGGAAGACGAGCGAGCGTCTTTTAGAGGTGGAGAGCGAAAGGCGAGAGGAGAGATTTTATAATGATCAAAATTATAAAACGTCCTACAAAATTATCGAAAAATCATTCAAAATCATAAAAAGTCGTGCAAAATTATCAAAAATCATACAAAATCATAAAAAGTCCCACAAAATTATCAAAAAGTCCTACAAAATTATCAAAAAGTCCTACAAAATTATCAAAAAATCATTCAAAATTATAAAATGTCCTAAAAAATTATCAAAAAATCATACAAAATCATAAAAAGTCCTACAAAATTATCAAAAAATCATAGAAAATCATAAAATGTCCTACAAAATTATCAAAAAATCATAGAAAATCATAAAAAGTCCTACAAAATTATCAAAAAATCATACAAAATAATACATGCTAGATATTATCTGCAGAATTCCTCTACAGATGGAGACAGAGAGGAGAGAAAGCGAGGAGGGGGAGTGGGGATTAAGAAGAGAAAGAGCAAAAAAGTTTAGCTCATCGTACATACGCTGCGTTGACTGCAATTATGCTAAGGATGCATTCCCACGGAGTCGTGTTCACCTGGCACGCTCGCCTTCTCTCTCTCTCTCTCTCTCTCTCTTGCTCTCTTCTACCAGGAGGCTCGCGCGCACACACACACACGCGTGTCAAAAGCACACATGTTCCCTTGACGTGTGCACCACACGCGGCGATTGTTCAACACGACTACCTTATGCAGCCCGCCTCAGACCTCCCCCTTCAAAAATGTTTCCGCAACCCCGAGGTACGCGCCCCTCGCGGCTTTTAATTGTATGGCGCCTCCCCCCTCCGCCCGACATTCTTCCTGTCTCTCAAACTGTCGTCTCGCACACACACACACACACACACACACACATGTATATATATGTATATATTGTATGTATACATTTGTGGCACGTGCTCGTAGATCCTATCAATTTCCGGACCGTGACGTATGTGGTCGGACCATATTTGAACGATTTTAATCCACTGTCACAACGGCGCATAATCGCGTGAAGAATTAAAAAACACGAGTTCGACTTTTTCTCCATTTTTTTCTTTGTCTATAATTCTTTCGACGTTTTGTCCAAAATCACAATGGCATTCAAGGTTTCATCGTTGGAATGCAATGGAATTAAATATTTTTTTATTGTTCAAATTCCTTTTGATATATCAAGAGGAATTTGATTATATATATCTTAGCTACGAAAATACTTCAACAATTATTAAAGTTGCTTATTTAGAAATCTACGACTTAAATTTGCAAATAAAGTTTTCGTCGATTGATAAAAATGAGCGAATAAAAATATAGAAAAGAATTTTTGTAGATTTCGTGTTGAAGATCGTACCTTCAACACAATGAAGGTACGATCAATCGTTTTTTTTTTCTTTGCGAAATGTACTCATTATTTTTTCCTATATAATTTCAAGATAATTATCTCACTAATTCTATACAAATCGATGTGTATACTGAACTATTCGAGGTCGAGTATGAACTGCGAATTTTTCGTGTAAATCAAAAGGGGAAGAAAAGTAAATAGCGCTGCAACATGGACTTGATATGTTGTTGAAGTTTGCATCGTTGGAATGTAACGGAAGTTAATTTTTCTTCGGTTGCTCGCGTTTTTTCGCCGATTTACGAGACGAAAATCACTCAAACCGTTTTTTTTTCCCTAATAAGAGATCCACCATCGTAATCTATAGCAAAAATTAATAGATAATAGCCATGAAAATGAAGACAAAAAAAAAAAAGATCTTTCGTTGCGTTCCAACGATGCAAACTTCAACGCAATGACTCGAGTTAGAGTCTGGCATGCATTTAAAAAAAAAATAATGTAGTTTGAACGAGTTACGATTATTGGAAACATTTTTTTCGTCTCACTGCCCAATATCAAACGATCGTTCTTCAATCTTTCTTATTCGTTTGAATCTTAATTAATTAAATCGTATGCAATTATATAAATCATCTCTAATTTAATCTTTCATATTTACTGGCCCAGTGACGAATCGCAATAATAATCTTCGCCCCCCCCCCCCCTTCTCTTCTTCACTTCTCGTCTCCCACGTATCGAATAAAACAACCGGCAGGAAATTCCCGGCTCGTTTTTCCCGTCAACGTACCACTACGTGTTGTTTTTTCCGACGCATTTTTTCAAATTGCTTATCTCCTTCTTTTCTTCCTTCGGTAGGCGGGATTGTCTCTCATCTCAATAATTGGAGAGCAAGATAGAGAGGATGAGAGAGAGAGAGAGAGAGAGAGAGAGAGAGAGGGGGAGAGACAGAGAGAGAGAGAGAGAGAGAGAGAGAGGAGAGAGAGAGAGAGAGAGAGAGAGAGAGAGAGACAGACAGACAGACAGACAGAGACAGAAAGACAGACAGACAAAGAAAAAGAAAAATAGACGAAAAGAGTGCAAGGGGCGGAGAGGGCGAGGGAGAGAGATGCAACGAGGCCGCGAGTGTCACGTTGCGTCTCATTATCGCGGGAAAGAGACAGCCGCACGACCACAAGTTGCGAAGGCGCTGTTGAAGGAGGAAAAATGATAAAAAATTGTCCAGCGTACGCGTGTTTAGCACACGCGGCTGCGGCTTGTTGTTACGAGCGATAGAATTTTGTGGCCTTCGCTCGGGCCCGTGCGCGACGTGGTTTTCCACTTTGTTCGTATGTCTCATTGCGACTGAGGATCGCCGGTCACGTGCTGCCGACTTTTCGCTTATACGTAACACACACACACTCATATATATATATATATATACAGGGTGGATCAATAACTATTAGCACCTTGGATATCTTCGAAACTATAAGGTTCACAGAAATATTTGCTGATATGAAATTGCACAGTACGAAAGGGGCCATCCGATAGCGATAATAGTTTTTTTGCAGGTTGAGGTACTTCGGACATTTGAAGGTCAACTCCATTTTTTTAAATGGATCGGTATGTTTTTTTTTTCTGTATCATGATAAAGGAGCTTAAAACGAGTTCAACGACCTATAACATAAGGTCGTTGAAGGTCATAGAAAGTACAGAAAGGCGTTTATCTTACTATAAACGTAGTAATTTTATTTACTACCGAAACTGTAAGTATTATCGCCTTTCTGTACTTTCTATGACCTTCAATGACCTTATGTTATAGGTCGTTGAACTCATTTTAATCTCCTCTTTCATGATACAGAAAAAAAACATACCGATCCATTTAAAAAAATGGAGTTGACCTTCAAATGTCCGAAGTACCTCGACCTGCAAAAAAACTATTATCTCTATCGGATGACCCCTTTCGTACTGTGCAATTTCATTTCAGCAAATATTTCTGTGAACCTTATAGTTTCGAAGATATCCAAGGTGCTAATAGTTATTGATCCACCCTGTATACATGAAGTTATTTGCGAAACGTTTTGTGCCGCAGGTACACTTTCAAACGCGACATAGCCAAGCTCGGCGACGAAAATGCAAAGTTTATTTTAATTGATTGACTGATCGATCGATTCCTTTTATTGCATCTCTATTGTAACTCGAGGCAATTAACGAACAACAGAGTCATAACGAAGAACCAGGAAAATACCTCGTCATACGTCTGAATACAACGTGCACTGACAGAAAAATTCTTTTGATATTAACTAGATGCGTCTATTTGAGTTATTTTAAATTTGAATTAACTAGATTTTTCGTGAAATCAAATTTTTCCTATTGCATTCGTTTGTTAAAATGATTTATTTTAATCGCTCGTGGTCACTCTGGGTAGAATTGACCCGTCGAGAAATTCTTGGCGTTAATATATAATAGTTTCCGGCTTCGGATGGGACTGTATTCGCCATCTTACCTGGAGTTTGAAGTATCCTCATACCATAAAATCTACCTTCTTCGCATGTCGGAATAAATACCTTTTTTTGGAACGGGCACTATGCTAGTGTTTTTTTCCCAAAAGTAGCATATCTAAGGAGTATCACGTCGAAATTTTCGGTAAAAATATTGAAAATTCACGGAACTATGATTTTTTGAGCGAAAAAATGTATTTTTTGCGTTTTCACCTCTATGAAGTTTTCTCAACGTGTCGCCATTTTATTTCTTATAAATAAATTTTTCGTACATCATCTAGAAAGTTCAAAGCATGTGCCGTAATTTTTTGAACCACTTCGGACGGATAGTTTGGTCACAATACTTTTTTGAAAACTGACAGGGTAAAAATCGATCCAAGTGTGACCACCGCAATTGAATTGGGAAGTGTGTCCTCGAAGGGTTAAAATTATTTATTTTAAATATATTTATTCAAATCAAGATCTATTTAATATCATCTAATAACTATTTTATTTATTTCTAATAAATCTGTGGTGTGGTTTTATCTGGTAGTATAAGACAAAAGAGACAGACGGAAAAATGATACACGATTCAGTCTCTGATCGCTGTTTTCATTGTTTACGATACCAATGTTTCTTCACGGCAGCAAGTACGCATTTTCCGTTGACATATCAGTTAGTCACGCATTACCATCTAATGTGAGTACATCGGGTCGCGAAAATGAACTTTTTATGGGATTTTGTCAAAAAACGCGTAATGGCGGTAGCACCTACCACGCCTGACGACATGAAAGAACGAATACGCCGAGCATGTACCGAAATTACACCGCAAATGTTGGCTGAAGTTAGACGGTCTTTTCATCAGCGAATTAACAAGTGCTTACAAGTCGAGGGTCATCACTTCGAGCATCTTCTGTAGGTAGACCCAAACCAAGGTTAGTGGATCCTTTGAAAGTGATTATTCCGATATTTTTCGATTTTTCGACTATTTTCATACTTTGCGTGACTAGAATGACCTTGTGTTGTAGGTCGCTGAATTCGTCTTAAAATCGGTAATAATGTCATCGAAAAAAAAATACATGGTACCATTTAAAAGAGTGGAGTTGACCTTGACGTAGCTTCAGCGCCTGCACCGATAAAAAAAATAGGGTGGTCCAGTATGACGGCCTTCTCGAACACTGAAACTTTTGTCTGAAACATTTTTGGATATGATCAATAGTTTGAGTGCTATTGCTCTGTAACACTTTATGTGCCTCACCCTGTATGTATATATATATATATATATATGGTGAATTTTAAACACGTGTACATTAATGTCATTGCTTTTCTAATCCTCTTATCTTTACTATCCTGGTCGAGTGTAATTCCATATTTTTCACGTGACGAATATTCATTTCTGACGTCAACGAGGGCCCTCGTTTTTATCTTGATACAAGTGTAATATGCGTGTTTCGCGGATGGTTGAGCAACGGTAAACTCGAAAAACATATAATACCGTGTACGTTACGCACTTTATCGTTTGTTCGCTGTGTCAATATTTTGAACAATCGTTTTTCTACTCGTAATTTTTCCTCATTGGAAAATCGTCTAGTTATCGGAGCCGGAAAAATCCCAGCTCGCTGAGTTTCTGGAGCCTTTGATTTCGGCGAATTTACGGTCTTCATTATCGAGACCTAAATAGGTCTGACACTTTTAGTGATCAACGGGTCTGCATAAGCTTCCGACCCAGAAAACGTGTGGTTTAAATTTTTTTTTTTTTTCTGATGAGGATATTGAGACGACGAGGTCAGAATTTTACACACGATTGATACGTAATCTTGCCAAGCTTGAGTTTTTTTGCTATTGAAAAATATTGATAAACAATGAAGTGATTATTATTTAAACAAAGCGCCGCCGTTGCTGCATGGTCAAGCGGTTTAGGTGGTTCTGGCGATTAGGCTCATCTGAAATGAAAAATAAAAAATGTACTTTCAGTATAGTATCCTTTCAGTATCAGGGTAAAGGTCCGTCATGATTTAAAAAAAACGCTAATTTCAAGGTTGATCTCTTAAGGCCTTAGGCCACTCTAGAGGCACAAAAAAGGGCATATTTTGTGATTTTTTTTCAGCGAAACCATAAAATAAATCGGAATTACAAAATAGGCGTTTTATTATACACGTAATTGACTATACAAAATTATTTTTTCACAGCGATACATGGAAAAATGGCGACTATGCAGCATTTTTCCGTTGACGCCTTTATTTCTGGAAGGTCAACGGCTGGACCCACAGCTCCTATAATTTTTGAGTTATGATGAGAAATTAAAGTTTTTTCGATTATATATAAGAATAGCTATAGAAGTACGTAGGATTTTTTTGATATATGGTTTTTTTTTGTCAAAATGGCGCGTTTCTAAAACAAAAAGCATAGAATGCTATGATAAAATCGTCAGAAAATTGCTTATAGAAAAGGAACTATGCAATATAATTTAAAAAATCCTACGTAGTGCCTCAGAAAATGTAATCCTAAATATACAGTTGAAATTTCAAGTGAATCGGTTGAAATTTGATGAGTTATGAGTCCGACTGACTTGAAAAATGTAGTTTTGAGATAAACGCGTTTAAAGTTAGTAGAAAGACGCGACATGAATCAAGAGGTGTTGCGCTAGAATTCGAAAATCGAGTACTTAGAGATTTTTCACACCCATAATCTTCTGGAATATAATGTTATAGGTGCTAAGGTACATTAAAAAAAAAGCGATTTTTGGAAAATCCTAGAGTGGCCTAAGGCCTTAAGAATTTGTTTCATTTTTGTAAATTATCTTAAAGTTGAATGTTGAACGTTTAATTACAATTAACGATAACCAAAGAAACATCTCTACTTTTATTTTGACAGATCCTTGAAAGAACTGTGGCCGACTACTCCGGACTCACTCTCACAATTCTTTCGTATGACCGGATAGTTTTGTGAAATTTTGAAAATTACCAGAATGGCAAGCTTCTGTGCAGAAATATTGTCATGGATACAGTCCAATTCGGACTAGGATCCTGGTTTCTCAATCGATATCCAGTCGGATATCGGATCGGATCCGGAAGCGAAATGTAACGCTCGCAAACTGGATTCCAGCCAGGATCCTAATCTGGAACTATTAAGAACTCTAGTCAGAATCCAAATAGAAACTTTGCATAGAATCGGGGCTAGAATCCCGAAATTCTAGAACAAGATCTAGTTCGATATCGAATCGGATCCCAGGGATGAATGTAAAAATCACCAGGAGATACCGATCCGTATCAGCTGGAGGCGCTGGACTTTTTCTGAAATCATTTATTCAAGGATCTGAAAAAGATTAGGTAAAAATAGATGCTACAGTATAACTGTCAAAACTTATATATTTTAATAACAGAATTTCGAACAAAATTCTTTATATTTAATAAAAATTTTCGAAAAAAAACAATATATAGACCCTGAAAGACTTATATTTCCTGGCGAAAAGTGATATAGGTTATTTATTCTAAGTAATAATATTTAAATTAAATGGAGATCGTTCGAACTAAGAAAATATGTATTTAATTTGCTAAGAAAAACGTATTTGAAATAAGGGTTTCAAATTCTTGCCACCACGTCTCCGCCTTGTGCTACGTAGTGGGCGCCATCTGAATTCCGATGAGGATACCTCTTCTACGGAATCCGTATCATATCCCGATTGGGATCAGATCGGAACTTAGGTATCCCTAAGAAATTTTTGCACAGGCTGTAGAAAGAAAAGTGCGATTTTCATGAGTCATCGTTATGCTCGATACATTTGCTTTTGTGGTAATTGCGCGATGGTGATCGCGGTCGAGACGGGAATGACAAAAGGACGTTTGCCTGCTTCGATGTAATCCGTTATTTTATGGCTCTTGACGACCCTTCAGCAGGTTCTATCGACTTTAAATATATATATATATATATATATATATAGCCACATTTGTCCCCATAGATATTTATAGGTACACCCTCATTATGAACGAGTCTCGCCAGGACGTCGTCATCGAAGCGCCTTAATACGTCTCTTCGACTATTCTCCATTTATATAACGGTGTATATATATCTAGATATATATATATATATATGCAATCTATGTATAGTGGCTCGAACAATCATCGGATTACATTTCGACGTCATCCGGCAAATTGCCCCAATTTGCCTGCAATTGCTTTCTAGCCGCTAATGTTCATTTGGAACGGCGAGGTTGCCGCGGTATTAAACATTCCTCCCGATGATTGGTAACTTTACAGTTCTGTCGAAAGTGAGATGAAAAAAATAGCAAGTGGGAGAACGAGCGAGAGTTGAGGCTAAAGAACGAGCGTTTACGGTCATGACGATATGGTGAAGGGTTTTCTGTCGTTGTGATGATGCTGTCGATTTCCAAGTCTTTTTCATCATCGTATCGTACATGTGTATATTTTTTTGAATTTTATTTTCATTTAATTGAACCTTTCCTACAATCCGTACCCGCACTTCGGCAATCTAACCTAACTTCCGTTGCATTCACAGCCGTCTTAAGGGTACAGATACATGTAGATGACGAAAGAATAGCCAATTTTGATGTTTCTTTTTTTTTGGAAAGGAACAAAGCGTTTTACATTAATAAAACCTTAGGTACGATTCATTACACAATTGAACTGTTTAAATGGATATTTTGTTCAATAAAAAAAATATTGTAAAATAGCGACGTTATGGCGTGGTCTTCCAGGGAGGTTTCGGCGGCAATTGTCCGTTTGTGGGAAATCCAACGACTTCAATATTGATCTGAAAAATAAGAGCCAAGAATTTTTAGTATTTTTACATCCAAATGCTGAACCTATACATAAGAAACATTTTTAACGGAAAAAATTGAAAAAAATGGGACACGGGAAGAAATAAATGGAAATTTTACCGAAAATTTTCGTTCTTTTTTGCAATAAAAAATCACTTTTTAAAAGTGATTTTCATCCACAAACTTAAGGAGTTTCGGGACAATTGGTGAAGTGCTACCATTTGATTCAACACATTCCAAATTTTAAATCGATCGTCTACACCGTTCCTATAAAATTTACAATAAAAAAAACCTTTTTTGACATAAGAAGATATTTCAACTGCCTACGCTCATCGCTGAGCAGCAGTTTTACGCACGAAATAGTGTGACAAAATGTTCAAAATATTATGAAAAATTGTCAAATCATTCAGTACATTATGACAAATTCGTCATCGGTATCATAATGTTGAATGCTCTATGTTAAAAAGGTCTTTTTCAATTGCACGGAGAGAATTAAAAAGTAATTTTTGTCGTGAATTTCACGGTAAAGATTACCGTGATATATTTCAATTCTGGTGACAAGTGAGAAAAGCATAATAATTCGTATGCGACAAGTTTTTTTTTAACTCACGTTACAGAAAATTTCAAATACGTAGCTAAAATTTTACTATGCAAGAAGGGTAGCGCGCACGATAATTTTTACCGAGAGCACAATACATTTTCCTATGACACTCATTAAATTTTATAATAAATCTTAAAATAACTGTTATAAAGACGATACTTTTTTATAGACATTTTTGAAAGGCATAAAATAATAAAATGCACAGTAAAATTTCGCTGATATTATATATTTTTCAAATTTAAGTTTTGCGTATTTTGTTACACATCAAAATTTACTAGAAAATCTGGTAAAATGTTCTATCCAAAGAAGTAATTTTATTTAATTTTCGTGAAAATCTGTGTTTTACTCAGTAATAATAAGCGAAGTTTCAGGGTTGTCATCTGGTTACCGTTACTGCACGGTAATTTTCAACATTTAATTCTCTCCGTGTGTACATTTTATAGAAACGGTGTAGACAATCGATTTATAATTTCGCGAGTACATTCAGTTTGTGACAAAGAATTTACTGTATAAATTTCAATCAAATGGTAGCATTTCTTTAAGGTAGTAGTCTCGCCACAGTCACGTTGAAGTGGTTATTCTCCGCTCAATGCACGGAGAGAATTAAAAAGTAATTTTTGTCGTGAATTTCACGGTAAAAATTACCGTGATATATTTCAATGTGGCGACAAGTGAGAAAAGCATAATAATTCGTATGCGACAAGTTTTTTTTAACTCACGTTACAGAAAATTTCAAATACGTAGCTAAAATTTTACTATACAAGAAAGGTAGCGCGCACGATAATTTTTACCGAGAGCACAATACATTTTCCTATAACACTCATTAAATTTTATAATAAATCTTAAAATAACTGTTATAAAGACGATACTTTTTTATAGACATTTTTGAAAGGTATAAAATAATAAAATGCACAGTAAAATTTAGCTGATATTATGTATTTTTTAAATTTAAGTTTTGCGTATTTTGTTACACGTCAAAATTTACTAGAAAATCTGGTAAAATTTTCTATCTGAAGAAGAAATTTTATTTTATTTTCGTGAAAATCTGTGTTTTACTCAGTAATAATAAGCGAAGTTTCAGGATTGTCATCTGGTTACCGTTACTGCACGGTAATTTTTAACATTTAATTCTCTCCCTGTGGATGAAGGCTTCGACATATTGCGAAATATCCTTGTAATGTAAGTTGTACATCGGGATGTAAAAACTTGTAAAGTAATGATGAAACGCCTAATATAATGTTTGCCTAACCCTCACTTTCGTATCACAAGGGAACCTTGTCAGGCACGCAATCAATTTCGAGACGTCCTTTCAGGGTAGTGTAGGGTTCGGTCCCAAGTGTCACCCCCTGCCACCGTTCATCCTGGTGGGCCCTCGTTTTCGCGAAATCGACCAAACAAAATTTGCGTGACGATTTTTGAACCTCGAAAGTAACAAGAATTTTCGAAGCGGCGCGATAGCCAAGCGGTTAAGGTCTTCGGCTAGTACTCTGCTGGTTTTGGGCTCGAGCCCTGCTACCGCTATTTTTTTTTTGTCAATCGAAACGCTTGTAAACGTTATTTTTATTTATTTACTTTAATTTAAATCCAACTTTTTTATATTGCGTTTAGAATTCTTGCCCGCGTGAAAAAAAAAAAACGTTTTTTTTTCTTTTTCGAAAGAAACAAAGTATCGTTGATCATAGTCCTTCGAATGATTTCATTGGAGATTCTAGAGGAAACTCCAGACTGAGAGACAGCAACATGATGCAATTACGCTCTACGTACTTTTGAATTTGGGTCAAAACGATTTGCGAGAACTTCCGAGAAGGCAACGATGCTACTTTAGCCCAACGGAAATGTGATTACGTCCTTCTCTTCGCGTTTTTTTTTCTTCTTCTTTTGGTACGCAGTCCGCAATCTTTTAGTTTCGGGCATATTGTGATTAGGTGCGGGAAGGAAGTTTGGCGAGGCACAACCGAGGCACTGTTATTTCAATGGTTGTCCTTTTTTTTTTGCTTCTCCACCGCACACACCCACCCACCCACACACACACACATACATATATATACATGGGGAAGGACATTTTGGAGCCGCAATATCCACGCAATGTTGGCTTTCAATACATCTGGCAGTTTTAAGGGCAGTCTTTAAATTTCTCTCAAACGAGTCGTTGATCTTGGCATCGGGCCGGTCCTAGTAAAGACTTTTATATAAGTGTGCTTATACTTATCGAAAGGTAATTTCGAAGACATTGGGTTTTACGTAATGTTGGGTATGAGGACGAGTCTCTACTACGAGGCCGGTCTTTGGAATAGAATGTCTTCAAAATTGAATGCCATGCAGATGTACACTGCAAAAAAAAATTTTAATTTAAATGCAATATATTTAAATCAAATAGATTTTTTTCTTGTCTCGCAGCCTACTGCGATTCTATTTCTTTCAAATATTTGTTTTATTTGTTCAAGCTATTCTTTTTCAATATTAAACATATTCCAATTAAATATATAAAGATTAGATTCAAATTAAATGAATAAAGACAAAACACGATATATCGCACAAATACGACAAAGGAATATAGGTTCATGACACTAAAGTGCGGTGAACAAATGTTAAATTATTTACCTTTTTTTTCACTAACAATGCTGTTATTTGGAAAAAAAAGAAAGGTATCGTCGTGCCTTTTATTAACAGGCGCGACTATTTATGTATAGAAAGACTAACCATTTTCCTCAACTGCAGAGTGTTACAACAGGCTTCTAATGAAAACAAAGCCATGCGATTTTTGAGAGACTGAATCGTGCACTATTTTTTCGTCCGTCTCTTTTGTCTTATACTATCGGATGAAACCAAATCACAGATTTAATAGGAATAAATAGAATATTTAGTTATTAGACGATATTAAATAGATCTTGATTTGAATAAATAAATATATTTAAAATAAATCATTTTAAAAATGGAATGCAATAGGAAAACTTCGATTGCACAAAAAATCTAGTTAATTCAAATTTAAAAAATCAAATAGACGCATTCAGTTAAGGGGGGAAAATCCTTTACAATGTTCAAAAAATCGATATTTTTTTTTTTTACATACTTCGAAAGTATAATGTATTGAGAGTATACTGGAAAATTGAAATATGAAATATTTACGAAATTATAGGACATAGCCCTATAGCATAGTCGTATAACACATTGTCGTATTGAAA
>OZ010712.1:33927053-34071307 GCA_963932345.1 Ophion ventricosus
ATATTGCGATAAATTAAACGGAGAACTCGTTTTTTTTTTCTTCTTTTTTTCGTCGCTGTGACGAATCCGCAATTATGCAAACCCTTCGAATTCCAGGCATACGTAGGGATCTATAGATCCACGAACTTCCGGTGTACGTAAAATATTTTCGAATGTGTCGTCTGAAATCTTCCTAATTGCCAGATCGAATACCAAACAGGGCTCGGGGAAAATCCGGTGAGACATACGCCGCAGGAATTATTAACGGGGATGAAGAGGATTTCGGATTGGAAGGAGTAATCGGTGGTTCGAGGAAATTGTCGATCTTTCTTACTCATGATAAATTCATGAATATGGAAATGCTGAATATTTTCAATCGCGCGTACAGCGGAAATTTGGTTCGTGTGATTGTCCAGAATGGATTTGAGGTTTGTATGCCAAGGTTCTCCCGTAAAAAAGATGTTTTTTTTTTATATAGCTGAAAGAAAACAGGTTTTCTGTACAGTTTAACGAGCCTGCGTACGCTTGGGGTTCACGGAACAGGTCGATTTTCAATCTTTATTTCTGGTGTCTTCTTTTTTTTTTTACCGCTGAGTGTATTAGGATAACGAGGTCGAAATTTCACACACAGCAGTAGTGTTTGCGAATAAAAATACGAGCATCCTGTGGGAAAAAAAAAATCAAAATTGCTTTTTGAGTGCAGCAGAATAAAGATTATTTAATTTTGAATACGAAATGCTCCGGAATTTTTTCTTCCTTCATTCCGTCATCGAGAAAAAATTTATCGAAAATGCATTTTAAAATGGTCTCGAGGCTTGCATCGTCGCAATGCAACGAAATTTCTTTTTTATATTTTTATTTCCTCATTCGTGGTATTTTAAAAAATATTTTTATTCGGACTTTAAATTCTAGATCTCTGAATAAGCGAGTTGAGAAATAATTGAGGGATTTTCGTAACGAATAGTTTCCATTAAAAATTCGAGCAAATCGAAAAATAATAATTTTCATTGCATTTCAACGATGCAAACTACAATCTCATACTTTAAAGTGGATAAATGGAGTTTAATTCCTAAAAATAAAAGCTTTTTTTACAGAAGTATTTCGTATTAGCAATTTAATTTTCATTCGGCTTAACTCAAAATGGAATTTCGATTTTTTTTTCTCGCAATGCTCAATTTTTTCTCACAAATACAACTCGTCACAAAAATACGCTGTATTTTTTTTTCGGTTTTCATTATTTTTTTCTTCTGATGAGGGTATTGGGATGGCGAGGTCTTAATTTTACACACAATCAATACACAGTCTTGTCATGTTTACGCTTTTTTTTTAATCGTAAAATTTTGATAAACAACAAAGTTATTAATCATTTAAACAAAGTACCGCGATTGCTGCATGATCAATCGGTGTAGGTACTAAACTATAATAATAAAACTTTCGTACGACCGGATATTCCTATGAAATTTTGAAAATTGCCAAAATGCCAAGCTGTAAAAGAACATACCGTTTTTCCACGAAAAATGAAACAACTTTAATCATTTGTTATCAACAAATGAGTAAACATGTGAAAAAAAGTTTTGGAAAAATGCTTTAGCCGTTTTTAAGCCAAAACCGCTCAAACGGACTGACTCAAGAGAACATATTTCCAAAAAATGACTTTAGTCCCAAAAAAAAAAATGAATGTACAGGTAGACGCTACATTCTTTCTGCATTAGTATAGATGTATATTCTCGGGTGGAATTATCATCGATGCTGACTTTATGAGTGTGCACTTTTCCCTCGTCACGTCGAGGCGGTCCAGGCTGATTGTGAGGAAAAAAAAAACAGCTCATTCGGTCGCAGAACGAGCGGGAAGTTAACGACCACCTACGTCATAGTATCGGCCACGAGGGCTCGCATTCAGGTTGCCTTTTTATAACACCACCGCAGGTTATACCTTGCCCATTTACCGTGATTAAATTCTGACGAGACTCGATCGTGACTCACCGTGGTGACTGGTCTTGCCTCTCTCTTTCTCTCCCCCGGTCTTTTGATTTTCATCAAATTCTATTGTAATTCTTATTTTTTGTCCATTTCTGTTTATCTTTTTTTTTCATTCTTTTTCTTTTTTGATTTCTATTACGTGAATTAACGTAACCTCATATGTTCGCCAACTTCTGTAAAATTGCCGCATAGCGTGCTAGGGCATAAATAAATTTTCATTTAATTTCTCTCTTTCTTCCTCTTCTGTCACCTTAACTTACGAACCTTCTCTGTCACCTTAATTCAGTTTCCAAACCTTCACTTTAGTTTTCTTTAATTTCCTTTCCTTAAAATTTCTTCATCCTAAATTTTCCTTCATTTCCAAACCTAATCCTCTGTCATCTTAATATCCAAGCGTTATTTCGAGTTGTCATTGCTCTTGCTTTTCTTCACGTCCGATCAATTTCCTTACTATATGGAGTCTCTTGAATCATTAAAAAAAAAAAGATCGTCATGTCAATTAGAGGGTAACGCTACTCCGGATTCCCGAAAAAAGGTCTGACTTCAAGAATTTTTCGCAATTAATAAGAATTCAATTGAAAATCTATGTAAATAGCTTTATTGCAGTATGCGTGTATGAAGCCTTACGAAAAATATGGATTGACACACACACACACTCACACTCATGTATATGTATATATATATATATATAACGTAAAAAAAATATAGATTTATAATTATACATTTTCAAAAGTACGTATCAATCAATTAAAACGAGTTTTATTTGCATAACTTGCTTTATAACTTTTTTACAAAGTGTTTACAAGTTTTTTGTTCTTTAACAAATTTTTCTTACAACTACCTTAACTCTATATTCTACCCAGCATACTCCTTTCCTTAACACTATCTCACCCTTTTTCTTATTTTACTCCTCATCTCCATTGCTTTCTTCTCCCTCTTCCTCCTTGCACATTTTTTTTGCATACTTCCTCTATCTTCAATATAACGAAAACTCGATATAACGAACTTTTTTGCTCTTCCCTAGAGATTCGTTATATCGTAGTCATCGACAACACTTCGAATACCTTCTGTTTTATTTACCAACCCGCGTTAATCTGTATCGTATGTAGCTCAATCGAGGTTGTCGTTCAGTTTGATTTCGAATTTGGATAAGAGCTATTCATAATTTGAAAATGTACCGGCAATTCGAAAAATTGGACATGATACTGTGTTACGGTGAAGCAAGAAAATATTCCACAAGACTGTTGTCGATGACTACGATCTCCGTTATCTCTCATTTCAAGCTAATTTCGAACACTATTAAAATGAAATACAAATCTAAATATCTCGGATCACTACCAAATATTTGGTAGTGATCCGAGATATTTAGATTTGTATAATCGATACTGACCTTGAATGACCTTGAACGACTTTGACCCCCGAATGTTTTTTATGCGGCTTGAGGTGCTCCACAAGATGGTGGAAAAAAAAATGTACCATCCCATTTAAAGAAGTGGAGGTGACCTTCACTGTGCGTCAGCGCCTCCACCGAAATCCAAAGAATTGGTCGCATTTGATGCCCCCTTTCACACCGTACATCTTTTGTCTGGAACATTTTTTGTGACGTCGATAATTACCGAGGTATTTCGGGTGGCTGAGATAAGAGGGACAACCTGTATATATATATATATATATATATATATATATATGTGTGTGTATGTATGTATATATATATATATTTTACTATTATAATTCTTCGGAATATATCAATATTAATTGCTGCATAAAAATAGAATACATATTCCTATGTAATCTACAATACATGACTGGTTATATATATATATATATATATATATATATGTGTGTGTGTGTGTGTGTAGTCGTTGAAGTCGCTTGCAAATAATGTGAATTTACTCAGCCCAGATACGTTCACCTATACATGTCTATATTTATGTACAGACGAATACCACGTGCGAGCAATGTAGGGATCATAATATCATGAACATAAATAATTTAGCAGGCATTATCATATTCGTAATAATAGCAAAGAACGCGCTATACGGATTTACGCAGTGCCTCGTATGTGCATACGCGTATATATATATATATGTACGTACATCATATGTCCATAAAAATGTATACGAGGCGCAAGTGTGCGTCTGACAATAAGACGAACGCTGGTCTGTTTGACCCGGCGACCTCCGCGCGTGGCTCTTCTACCGCCTGAAGATCGCAATTTGCGAAGTTTCCTTCCTCGATTTGAAAAAGGAGAGGCGCCATTGTATGCGAATTTTGATCGAGACAAAGTGCGATCGACATGATGAATTTCAGGGGCTAATGTTTTTTTTTTTGAAAAGTACGAAACAGCGTTTGAAAGATTTAAAAAAAACAGCTCTGTTATACTTTTTTCTTATTTTCTTCTGTCTTTTCACTCACTAGGTGATCTTGAACACATCTGCAATTGTTCTACTCTCGTAATAAGGCGTGTTATGTTTTTGGGTAATGGAGATAGGAATTGCTTGTCAGAGGACCTCGAAAGAGCCGAGAATTATCTTCAATTTGTCACACCAAAAAAAAAGAATGTTTTTTTCTGATTTTCCCTGCCCAAGGCTATACAGCTTTTCGTAAAGTAGCGCAGCTTTTGAAAAATGCGCTCCAATTCGAGAACTATAGGCTGCAAAATGAAATATCGCGAAACGTTGGATTGAATTGAAAAGCTACACTGCCAAAAATAGTACATTATGACACGAGGACGAAAAAACTTTTTCTAACGAGTGTTGCAATGAGACGAGGTTAGAAAAAGTTTTTTCGTCGAGTGTTATACGAAATTTTATTGTCCACGGTGTGAAAATGGGAAATTGAAAAATTATCGTACCGAGTGGAATAAAAATATTTAATTTAAATAGGACCTATTTAAATCAAATAGATTTTTTCCTTGTCTCACGGCCTACTACGACTCTATTTGTTTCAAATATATTTTTTTTATTTGCTTAAGCTATTCTTTTTAAATATTAAATATATTCCAATTAAATAGATAAAAATTAGATTCAAATTAAATAAATAAAGATAATACACGATATATCACACAAATACGAGAAAGTAATATAGGTTCATGACATAAAAGTGCGGTGAGAAAATAGTAATTTATGCTACAAGTGCGGGAAACAACGAATTCCATCGCGCGTGAAGTTGCCGCATGAGCCGAAGGCTTATGGTGCACTTCACACGAGTACGAGTGAGAAATGCACCACACAGAGAGAATTAAATGTTAAAAATTACCGTGCAGTAACGGTAACCAGATGACAACCCTGAAACTTCGCTTATTATTACTGAGTAAAACACAGATTTTCACGAAAATAAAATAAAATTTCTTCTTCAGATAGAACATTTTACCAAATTTTCTAGTAAATTTTGATGTGTAACAAAATACGCAAAACTTAAATTTAAAAAATATATAATATCAGCGAAATTTTACTGTGAATTTCATTATTTTATGCTTTTCAAAAATGTCTATAAAAAAGTATCGTCTTTATAACAGTTATTTTAAGATTTATTATAAAATTTAATGAGTGTTATAGGAAAGTGTATTGTGCTCTCGGTAAAAATTATCGTGCGCGCTACCCTTCTTGTATAGTAAAATTTTAGCTACGTATGTGAAATTTTCTGTAACGTGAGTTGAAAAAAAACTTGTCGCATACGAATTATTATGCTTTTCTCACTTGTCACCACATTGAAATATGTCACGGTAATTTTTACCGTGAAATTCACGACAAAAATTACTTTTTAATTCTCTCCGTGTACCGATAAAAAAAAATAGGGTGGTCCAGTATGACGGCCTTCTCGAACACTGAAACTTTTGTCTGAAACATTTTTGCATATGATCAATAGTTTGAGTGCTATTGCTCTGTAACACTTTATGTGCCTCACCCTGCATATTGTAAAGATGTCACGTGTTATCCTAAAGAAAAAATTCCAAGGCTCCGAGAAAGGAGACGCATTACCCTGCCAATTAAAAAAATGAGCCACCCTCGAAGGGCTGTCATAAAAAATGGCTCGTACAGACAATTGCCCCGCCCCCCCCTCCTTTCCAAAACGTTTCCAAAATTTCCCCGGCAGTGTGCAAGAGGCTTGAATTTCGAAAATTCCATAAATTACCAACCCCTTCCAGGATTCCTACGCCATCCCAGGCTAAAACTTCCGCACTGTTTTTTCTTTGTACTCCAATTCGTACAAAATCTGCAGCTTTTCACGATTTCCAAAATTCCTTACACAACTGCGCGAGTAAGCGCGCCGATTATTGCCGCGTCGTACGTAACTTAATCGTTGTGACTCGAGCGTGTGTTTTCTTTCGAGTCCTCAAAGTACACACGTACACACGAATTAGCCCCGTTTCGGCATAAATTAGTCGTCCAAGAGTCCAAACAGATGTGAATCGTTAATCGCCGATCGTTAACGTGGGTTTTCCCGGGCGCACTAGTTTTACGTACCCAGGGCGCATACTCGCCGGGTAAAAACTGTAAGAGCGTGCGGACCATTAGCACTCACGGGCTTCTCCTTTTTTCCCTCGTTGTCGCCGTTCGATCCTTGCCAAATATATATATATATATATATATATATATTTACAGCCCCGATTTCGACGATTATGTGGACCATCCGGGTCGACCAAAGCCACAAAAGCGTTGCAAGCCAAAGGTGAAAGAAGTTTTACGATCGGATCATCCCTAGCCACGATTATTTAGAGAGAGACGGAGAGAGAGAGAGAAAGAGAGGAGAGAGAGAGAGAGAGAGAGAGAGAGAGAAAGAGAGAGTGAATGATTCCCGGATTGTCGTCAGGCCTCGTAAAACTTTGTCAATTGTAACGGACTGATGATCTATTCACAATGACCGAAAAGCCGAACACGCGAGAAGCCAAAGCCCACGAAAAAATAAAACGCTCGTGTTCAAAAAAAAAAAAAAGAACAAGGAAAGGAGCTGAAAAGAATTTTTGCACGTGTTGAAACCGTTTTCAGAATAATATAAATTAATACACACACATATATAAATATATATATATATACCTGATAAGAACGTTTTGCAATCTAGTAAAAATAATTCCTCCAAATATCCAATGTTTCGTCGTTAACTCAAAAAGTTGTTAAAAACACGGGGCCACTGTTTTTTCATGCACAACTTGTTTGAAAAGAGTCGTAATTTATAAGACAAGATAGATTATATTCATACGTTCATATATACATATACAGGGTGGTCCAATAACTATTAGCACCGTGGATATCTTCGAAACTATAAGGTTCACAGAAATATTTGCTGAAAAAGAAATTGCACAGTACGAAAGGGGCCATCCGATAGCGATAATAGTTTTTTTGCAGGTGGAGGTACTTCGGACATTTGAAGGTCAACTCCATTTTTTTAAATGCATCGGTCTGTTTTTTTTTTCTGTATCATGAAAGAGGAGCTTAAAACGAGTTCAACGACCTATAACATAAGGTCATTGAAGGTCATAGAAAGTACAGAAAGGCGATAATGAACTTTTTTTAAAAATGAAAACTCCCTTTTTGACATCCGCAATCGATAGAACGAGAAATTCGACGTACAGATATGTACTCAAGTCATCGGTCGAATTTAACCTTGAAGGTCACTGTAGGGTTAATTCAACTTAAACACAGTATGGATAGTGACGAGGACTCTTACGCAAGTTATAAAATGTGATGTGAAACAATTTAAAATGCTTCTACCACCCGAGGTATCCAGACCTCGTTTAAATTTATAAGACTTTAAAGCAAAAGATTTTATGAATGCAAACGTAAAACTGTTCGTTCTATTGATTTCAAAACTCAAAAGTACTGATTCCCATATTTCTTTAAAGTTGACCTTGAAATCACCTTGAAGGTCATGGTCAAGGTCACGATCGAGGTCACCACTAGATGCGCCTTGTTAAAATTGATAACTTTGGTCTTAACGATAGAATTTAAGAAGCTTCTATTCTTGTCCGAGGTATCCATACTGTGTTTAAGTTTAATTAACCCTGCAGTGACCTTCAAGGTCAAAGGGGACCGGTGACTTAAGTACATATCTTTACGTAAAATTTCCCGCTCTATCGATTGCCGATGTCAAAAAAGGGGGTTCCCATTTGAAAAACAAAAGTTGACCTTGAAAAAACCTTGAAGGACATCGCCAAGGTCAAAATGAAGGTCACCATGGAATTTCTTGGGAAAAGTTACTTCAAGAACGACCTTAACATTTTGTGAAATTGTCTTACCTGCGGAAATATTCAGCCGTCCCGTTACTTTTGTGACATCCTGTATATGTGTTCGCACGTGCGTGTACTACGGCGACGCGAGTGAGTAAACGACGCCAGCGTTGTGTTCTCTCATAGATTTACAAGTTTTTTGCATACCGAATGAATAAATACTTCGTTCCATCATCGAATCGTACAATTATAGAGACATAAACACACACACACACACACACACACACACGCACGCACGCACGCAAATCGAATATCTTTTGTTGCATGCACGTATCTCGTGTACCGCTTCGACAATGTGACAAGTTGTATGGTATTTTAATTGTGAAACGCTTCGATCAAACGAACTCTCGATTATTAGCGCCCGCTGCGGTGTTAGCACAACTGTATTATGTGGAAAAATTGAATTTTTTTTTAAATTAAAATAAGCTCGAGATCACGATGGAAAAGGTTCGATGAGCGATCGAGTATATGTAATCGTAATAAACCCGATGGGAAAAAATTCCATGACGCACGCCTCTGCCGCATGATGACAATTGTATACCAAACGACAGGTATTTTTTTTTTTTCCCGCAAACCAAAGAGATACGAAATAATACTCAATTTGAATTGAGATAAATAATAAAAATTCGAATCCGGCTCCACTACTTATAAAGTTAAGTTATAAAGTTTGTGCATTGGGATTTTAATTTTTTATCGTTGTTATTGTTTTTATTATTATATATACTTAAAACTTTATACGAGAATGTATCACGAGCTGTGTGATTGAAGTTCACATCGTTGCTTTCTCATTTTGTAATTTCTCAAATATCTTTAGGGCTTCTGAGTTACGAGTTCCGGACGAACATTTTTTTCGGACACTTATTTTTAAATCTAGAGCCAAAATTTGTCGAAAAAGATTTCATTTTGTAACGCAAATAACAAAATAAAAAAAAAAAGTAAAAATCATTTTCGTTGCATTCCGATGATTCAAACTGCAATACCATCATGAGGTGGTCCATGGTCGAGTGAATATATTGATTCAATTATTATTTATTTCAATATGCATTGAAGTTATATATTATGGTATATTATATTATAAATATATTGTATAAAAAATAATAATGAAAATTCGGATCTGGTTCCATTAGTTATTTACATGCAGTGTGTAAAAAAAGTATTTGCACACCACGTGTTTTTTAAATTGTCCTAAGAAAAAAAAAATGCTTTAGCGTTTATTTTTTGTTCGAAAGTTTTTTTCGAACATTTTATTTTTCTTCGAAAAACAAAAAAAAATGCTCAAGTATTTTATTTTGATTTCGCAGGATAATTTGAAAAACACGTGGTGTGCAAATACTTTTTTCACCCACTGTATGTGTTATTAACCCTTAGTGTGCACACCTTCACAGCGAATAATTTCGTGCACATGGGGTCAATTTGACCCCAGGCCATTTTTGACCTCGAATATCTCGGTAACTATGCGCTTTTCGGAAAAAAAACGGTTGAGTCACTTTTTGCAGTGAATCGATCAAACTTTAAGGCCGCGAAGTTAGATTTCCAAAAAAAGCTTTTATAATTGTTCAAAAACGTGCTTAAAGTTGATGGTACGCAAAAAAAGCGCTGCAGGTAAGAAAAAAATTTTGGGGTCAGGCTGACCCCGGATGCACACTAAGGGTTAATACGAACGTGTCTGTTATTTGCTAGGCTGAAACGTCAAAGTTTTAATGTTACTAAACGAATATCTCGAAAATGGTTGACTTTTGCATAAAGCATTGCTGGGTTATTTGACAATCAGTAACTCTGTGTACATATATTAGGATGGCTCAAAAAGAACGGTATTTTTTTTTCGCGATAAATTAAGAGATGGCACAAGCGACTTTTATTTTTTTTTATTAGCAATTAATGACGAAAAATCATGGTTTTCATCAAAAATGTATGCAAAAAATCTAATTCGTTTTGTAATAAAAGAACGAACAAGAGTGTCATCATTGCGAATTTAAAAAAATATATATATTTTTTAAACATTTTTTTTATATTTTTCATTTTCTCGCGTATAATATAGGATAATGGTTGTATATAAAAAAAAATTATTTAAAAAATAATATAGTTTTTTTTTAAACTCCGAATGATGACACTCTTGTTCGTTCTTTTTTTACATATAGAATTAGATTTGTTGCATAATTTTTTAAAATAAATACCATGATTTTTCGTCATTAATTGCAAAAATAAAAGTCGCCTGCGCCACCTTTTAATTTGGAGCTACGACCCCCTCTTTTCGCGAGGTTTTTTCTTTCACCACACTCCAACTTCCTGACAATTATTATCGCGAAAAAAATACCGATTTTTTCTGGCCCCCCCCCCCCCCCCCCCCTAATATATATTAACGTAAAAATCAAAGAATTTTCAGCAATGAAATAAGAATAATCTCTAAACATTTTTTAAATTAGGGGTCCAAAACTCCGCAAGCCTAATCATTTTCGTATTTTACTTCGCCAAAAATGTAGGTGTTATTAAAGAAAATCACCAAGTTACTTAGTTCGCGGATCATTAAAAAAAAAAACAACAACAACACATTACTGTACTTTTAGACTCCCGATTAAAAAATCTTTGCTGATTATTCTTATTTTATTGTTGATAATTTTTTGTTACCGTCTCCTCGAACTACAAACAATAAAATAAAACGTTTTATTCCATTAAAAAGTTTTTTTTTCTATTAATTTTTAAGGTTGCGTACCCCTTAATTAAAAAATCTCGAAAATGGTTTACTTTCGCATAAAGCATTGCTGAGTTATTTGATAGCGGAAAACATGTCCTACAGCCCTTTCACGGGATCGTGACCAATAACCGGTAGCCCTGTATATATACGTTTATATATATATATATATATATATATATATATATATATATATAAATACGCAACGCGTGAATGGTTTACGGGGTCTCCGGGCCCTCGTCCTCCCCCCCCTTCCCCCTCGCCGTGCTTCCTCGCTCGCTTCTTCTTGCCGTCTCCCTCCTTTCGGCTCCGGTATACCCGGGAACTCTCAAACTACCACCTGCCTCATTTTCCCACGAGCCTCGCGCGAACCACTCGAATACCGATGAGATAGACGAGGACGCCGAGTCGAGCGGAGTAGCACACCGCGCAGAGCTTGAACGATCTCATGTATCGGAGTATAACGACACCTATGCACATACACACACACACACACACACACACATATATAGATGTATGCACACGTATGGGCTGACTCGTGTGCGTCGCACTTCCTCGCGTGCTTCGGCGAGGGCGGGCGCGAGGCCGCCGCGGCTCCTGTTGATTCAGACATGAAGCAATACGATTTTACACACACGCGCACACGGATACACGCGTTTGGCGCAAGAAGGACGCACGACGATTCGAATACACGCATGCACGCTCATCTGACACGCATAATGCGGGCGTCCGACGATACAAGAGCTGAGAACGTTAATTGGTTCGTACAAATGTATACACACTGATAGAAAAATTCTTTTGATATTATCTGGATGCGTCTATTTGATTTTTTTTTGTTTGAATTAACTAGATTTTTCGTGAAATCAAATTTTTCCTATTTGCATTCTATTATTAAAATTATTTATTTTAAATATATTTATTTATTCAAATTAAGATCTATTTAATATCCTGTAATAACTGAATATTTAATTTATTCCTAATAAATCTGTGATTTGGTTTCATCTGGTAGTAACATTCTGCAGTTCAGGAAAAGGTCTTTCTGTACATAGTCGCGCCTGTTAATAAAAGGTACGACGTTACCTTTCTTTTTTTTCCCCCCAAATAACAGCCTTGTTAGTGGAAAAAAAAAGAAAAATAATTTAACTTTTTTTCACCGCACTTTTATGTTATGAACCTTCCTTTCTCGTATCAACGCGATGTATCGAATTTTATCTTTATTTATTTAATTTGAATCTAATCTTTATTTATTTAATTTGAATATATTTAATATTTAAAAAGGATAGTTTGAACAAATGGAAAAAATATTTGAAACAAATAGGGTCGTAGTAGGCCGTGAGACAAGGAAAAAAAAACTATTTCATTTAAATAGATCCTATTGAAATTAAATATTTTTTTTTGGCAGTATATGTATGGGAAAGTGATATTTTGAACCCGTTAAATAGTTGTAATGTTGACTATCGCGGTACATCGGGTTGTTTTAAGGATGGCCCTAATTTTTCTTATACGATTGTGCCCAAGCTCAGGTCCTAAAAAAAACAGGTCGACTTTCAATATTTTTTCTGACGAAAGTATTCGGACGACGAGATCGGGATTTTACATACAATTGATACATAGTGTTGCCGTGGACGAGTTTTTTTTTTTATTAAAAAATATCGATAACAGTGAAGTTATTATTTTAACAAATTATTCTTGCAGCTCATAAAACTTTCTTATGACAGGATAGTTTTTTGAAATTTTGATAATTAAAAAAATAGCAATCTGTGGGAAAAAAGTTCGATTTTCAACCAAGAAAAACAACTTTAATCGTTTGTTATTAACAAACGACTAAACGTAAGGAAAAATCATTCCGTCGTACGATGAAAAATGTTATTAACTATGCTCTGTCCGAATTTACCGTGAATCGGACGAATAGTTTTGGAGGAAAAAAATCCTCAATTATGCGTAACGCGGATCAGTTATAACGTAGAAATTTCTGAATAAGAATTATAATGAACGTGCAATTTCGATTCTTTTTCCGTCTTTGTAATTCGGTGCAATGTAGACGCGGGCAGAGGTATAAAAAGAAGCTATTGATGGACAAAGACAGAGGAGCAGCATGACAGAGAGAGAGAGAGAGAGAGTTAGAGAGACAGCGAGAGAGAGAGAGAGAGAGAGAGAGAGAGAGAGAGAGAGAGAGAGAGAGAGAGAGAGAGAGAGAGAGAAAGCCAGAGAGTGAGAGGGAACGACAGGGGGGGGAGAAGAAAAGAAAGAGTGTGCAAACATGAAAGGAAGGTAGAGAGGCTATGAAAAGTGTATCGATGATTCGTGTGTCTGTCGGGACACAGCTCCCAGGTAGAGAGAAAAAGAGATAAACACGTGCCAGCACGGCGAAGTAGATGAGTCACCGAGGTACAAAAGAGAAGAGTATACACGTGGCGATATTGTAAGTTGAATCATTTCAGCGATTCTTCGAAAATTATTTATCATTGCTATATGTACAAACTCATTTGGGTTTCTCGCCTCTCTCTCTCTCTCTCTCTCTCTCTCTCTCTTTCTTTCCCCCCTCTCTGTCTCTTTCTCCCCCTCTCTACTGCTCCCATCTTTCACATCCCTATTCATCGTACCACTACTTATCACAAATCTTTCCGATTATCAGCTGCTTATTTCTAGCATTCTCTGCTTGACCAAATCACCTCATCTACAATCCTCACATCATTCAAGAATCGTCTCTACGCCTATCTTCTTGACTCCGAACTCGAGGCGTCGTAGGTATTCCTCACAATCTTAGGGCTCCTCATAGCCTCAGTAGGCGTGATGTAACACCCTCCGCGATGCGTGATGCGTAATAAATCTGTTATCCGCCGATACAAAAGCGACATGTATTTGTTACGTGCACTAGAACTTGAACTCAAGCGCATAAATATTGTAATTTAGTTATAAGTAATTGTAGTTTAGTCGTAAGTAGCTTTATTTCTCATTGTATAACTGGTAAAACTGATTAATATTTACAGGCCTTTATACAAATGATTTGTCACACATTGCCCTTTAGCAAGCTTGAGCATAATAAACATAATCAATCAATCAATCAATCAATCAATCAATCTATCTATCAATCTCCGTCTTTATTTTTTATCGCCCTGTCTTTTTTTCTTACAATTTCGTTGTCCACTTATGTGATTGTCGTCATTTATTGTGACACACACACACACATATATATTATATATTTATATAGAAGATATATAATTATTTTTTTTTATTATGTTAGACCACTAAATGGTAAATATAAAATGTAATAAAATTTGTTTTCTTCGTGTTTATTGAAGGAATAATAATTCGTCTGATCTCGACGATTTTACGAGCAATAGTTGAGAATATTGTACTTTTGTATATATATATTGAGAGAGAGAGAGAGAGAGAGAGAGAGAGATATTATGCATCCCTGTGGAGAAGAATATGAGGGAAGAACTTTGTTATGATCGGATGTTGCAATTAAATTCCCCGCACGGCATTATAAATGCGGGTGATAAGATCTTAAGGATTTTCGAGAACGCTCGTGGCACGATCGAGCCTCGTCCTCCTGCAGTATACATTTTCGTGAGCCCGCACTGAGAATTGCCGTTCCACAATCTTTTGCGTGATGTAGGGAGGCGTTAATAATAAGGAGAAAGTAAATTAAACGGGGGTTGGAAAACTGTGTTATTTATACAGAGAGACAAACAGAGAGAGAGAGAGAGAGAGAGAGAGAGAGAGAGAGAGGGAGAGAGAGAGAGAGAGAGAGAGAAACAGACATTGATTGATTCATTTATAATGTTCATTATGCTCCAATGAAATTTCGGTCAAATGGGAAGGTACGGATAGCATGAGAAAAAAATATTAACAAGAATTGAAGAAATGAAGAAATGAAGATATGAAGATTTGATGTAAGAAAAATGAACGATAGAAAGTTAACGGGAATTGAAGATATTAACAAACATTAAAAACTGAAGACTTGATATGGAAGACAATAAAAGAGAAATTAAAAAAAATATGGTTTCGATATGAGTAAAATGAACAATAGAGAGTTAAGGCCTTAGGCCACTCTAGGATTTTCCAAAAATCAATTTTTTTTTGTTAAAAATGTACCTTAGTACCTATAAAATTGTATTCCAAAAGATTATGGGTGTGAAAAATCTCTAAGTACTTGATTTTCGAATTCTAGCGTAACCCCTCTTCATTCATGTCGTGACTCTCTACTAACTTTAAACGCGTTTATCTCAAAACTACATTTTTCAAGTCGGCCGGACTCATAACTCAAACAAATTTCAACCGAATATTTAGAATTACATTTTCTGAGGCACTACGTAGGATTTTTTTTATTACATTGCATAGTTACTTTTCTTATAAACAATTTTCTGGCAATTTTCTTATGGCATTTTATACTTTTTGTTTTAGAAATGCGCCATTTTGACAAAAAACAATATATCAAAAAAATCCTACGTACTTCTATAGCTATTTTTATATATAATCGAAAAAACTTTAGGGTCTCATCATAACTCAAAAATTATAGGAGCTGTTGGTCCGGCCGTTGATCTTCCAGAAATAAAGGCGTCATCGGAAAAATGCTGCACAGTCGCCATTTTGACATGTATCGCTGTGAAAAAGTAATTTTGTATAGTCAATTACGTGTATAATAAAACCCCTATTTTGTAATTCCGATTTATTTGATGGTGTCGCTGAAAAAAAAAATCACAAAATATGCACTTTTTGGCCTCTAGAGTGGCCTAAGGCCCTACTGGGAATTGACGAAATGAACAGACATTAAAGACACGAAGCTTTGATATGAACCAAAATTAAACAAATGAAGTTTAGATATAAAAAAAAATCAATTGAGGGCGAGAGGGAGGGAAAGACAGAGATTGATTGATTGATTAACAGATTGACCAGTTTATAATGTACCAGTGAACTCTCGGGCACTTATAAAGATACAGAGGACAAAATATTAACAAGAATTTAAGGGACACATCCGAGTAGACGGCTGAAAAAAAATAGGTGAATTTTGCGAATTATTATCTCAAAAACTATTTGTCCGATTTCACCCAAGTTTGTTTTATTCGAAAGTATACAAACTGAGGTACATTGACAAAAATTGTTATAAATATATAATAAATGGGAGCGGTGTTCTTGTGGCAAGCGTAAAACATATCCCTCGCTGGCACGGTTCGCATGCCTCATAATTGCATGCAGTCGGTTGATCCGAAACAACAATTTCGAAAAGATTCTTAAAACGTAATGTATGAAGCCCTTCGCATCGTAGGATTTTTTGAATTTTTTTTTCACGAAATTACGCCTGATCGAAATTTACATTCATTCTTCAACCTAAATATTCGACTTTTCCGGATTAATTTTAAAAAAAGAAATAAGTAAAAAAAATCCTACGATGGGAAAGAAATTCAACTTTAAGCATTACATTTTAAGAATCTTTTCGAAATTTTTGTTTCAGATCAACCGACTGCATACAGTCATGCGGACCGCCAGCGAGGGACATGTTTTACGCCGGTCACAATAACAGCGCCCCGATTCAATATATATTTAGAAAAAAAATTGTCAATATACCTCAATATGTATACTTTGGAATTAAAAAAAAATTGGACGAAATCGGACAATTCGTTTTTTAGATAATAATTCCCAATATTCACATATTTTTTTCCGCTATCTAATCGGGTGTGCCTCCTTAAAGAAATTGAGTTTTGATACATGACAAAAATAGAGGAATTGAAGGAATAATATTTTGATATAAAACAAAAATGAATGAGAGAGAGCGAGAGAGGGGTGGGAGAGAGAGAAGATCACGTCTTCTGACAAATAAACCTCATGGCAATACAAAGAAATCAAAAGGGACTCGATCCGAAAACAAAGATGACTCTATTTGGCCAAAAGAAATATAAAATTAGAAACGCAAATAAAAAGAACATCACAAATAGAAAAGAAAGAAAACGATACAAAAAATGAAAACGAGTCAATCAAAAAATAAAAGAAATGACAAATAAAATGTTAATCTATATAAAATAAACAAGAACAAAAATACCCCAGAGAGAGAGAGAGAGAGAGAGAGAACGAACAGTACGCATATGGAATTTGACCTGATGACTTACACGTGTGATTTAATTGCCTGTCAATTAATTGAAAACGATAATTGTTCTTTAAAATTTAATCGGTTGCTGATTTTTTCCATTTTTTTCTACCATTGGTCTGTCATTTTCTTTTTTGTTTTCTTTTTTCCCTCTTGTGATTTCACATACGAGAGTGCATCGACGTTTGTTTTTCTTGCTACTCCGAACGAGGAGCGCTCTGTACGTGCGACACGCTTTTCGGATTAGCCGTGGATCGCCGGTCATGATTTTTTTTCTCTCGAACTCTATCATCCTCAAACCGGGTCGGTTCCTCTCCATGCACTCGGGGATTTACCAGGAGTGTTTGATGTTGACGCAAACCTCGGGCAGGGATTGTACACGGGTAATACGGTGATTCGGGACTCAGGAGTGCCGCAGGATTGCCGGAGAGGTTCACAAATTCGGACCAATTTACGAGGGGATATCCAGAACGAGAAAATCCATTCTTGGCAAACAAAATACCCTGGTACTCGTTCTGTATGCCCGAGCTTGAGATTACGATGGGGAGGGAGGGGGGCGGGGGTGGAGTTTGTCTGTACGAGCCATTTTTAATGGCAACCCTTCGAGGGTTGCCATCATTGAGTTGGCAGGGTCAAACGTGTCTTTTCTCGGAGTCGTGGAATCTTTCCTTCAGGATAACACGTCACATCCTTTCAATGTATAGTATGCACTGGTGGTGGACAATTTTGTAAACACTTGTCGTGGTCTATCGACACCGGAAGCAGCCACAAAAAAAAATGTCCAAAGTATATACTTTTTTTTAGAAATTAGAAACTGTTCAGGTTTTATTAATCCACCTTTTAGCCATTTAGATGCAGGGCCAAAAAAATATTTAATTAAATTAGAATCTATTTAAATCAAATAGGTTTTTTCCTTGTCTCGTGGCCTACTACGACCCTATTTGTTTCAAATATATTTTTTTTATTTGTTCAAGCTATTCTTTTTGAATATTAAATATATTCAAATTAAATAAATAAAGATTAGATTTAAATTAAATAAATAAAGATAAAATATGATCTATCGCATGAATACGAGAAAGGAATATAGGTTCATGACATAAACGTGCGGTGAAAAAAAGTTAAATTATTTTCCTTTTTTTTTCACTAACAAGGCTGTTATTTGGAAAAAAAATGAAAGATATCGTTGTACCTTTTATTAACAGGCGCGACTATTTATCTATAGACAGACTAACCCCTTTTCCTCAACTGCAGAATGTTACAACAGTCTTCTAATGAAAACAAAGCCATGAGATTTTTGAGCGACTGAATCCATTTTGCCTTCTGTCTCTTTTGTTTTATACTACCAGACGAAATCAAATCATAGATTTATTAGAAATAAATAAAATAATTAGTTATTAGACGATATTAAATAGATCTTGATTTGAATAAATAAACATATTTGAAATAAATAATTTCAATAATGGAATGGAATAAGAAAAATTTGATTTCACGAAAAACCTAGGTTATTAAAAAAAAAAACATCAAATCGACGCATCAAGTTAATATGAAGAGAATTTTTCTGTCAATGCAGTTTATTTTAGGGCCCATAGTTTTGGAGTCGAAGCGCGTTTTCCAAAAACTGCGCTGCTTTACGAAAAGCTGCGTAGCCTTGCGCAACAAAAATTAGAAAAAAACATTTCTTTTTCGTGGCAAATTGAAGATACATCTTGTTCCTTACGAGACCCTTTGAGAAGAAATTCCTATTGCCATTTCTCCAAAAATGGCACGAGTTCTTACGAGAGTAGGAAAATTGTAAAAAAAATAAAAAAAACCGTGTTTAAAATCATCTAGTGAGTGAAAAAAGTAGTGGAGAAGGCGAAAAAGAGCATAATGGAGCTTGACACTTTTTATCCTTCAGTCAATACCTCGAACATTTCTTTAGGCCCTTTTTTGATCGAGTTCCGTAACGTTTGGGCCCGATAAAAAATTCGAAAATTTTATCCTTTTCACCGACAGTGAAAAGGATAAAGTTCACCGACGGTGTATATATATATATATAGTACTGATAGAGAGAAGGGGAAAAGACTCGAAGGAACTCGTCAGCGAATTAACGTACGTGGGGGTGGCTGACAGAGGGCTCTTTCATTGCTCAATTAGAAGCACTTCCGGATCGTGTTTCTTTACATCTTCTAATTTTTTTCCTCATCTTCCTCTTCTTGCTCATTTGCTCCTCGACACCGCCGGGCTCTTCGTTATTAAATCCAGAGCGAGAGTTCTGAATGGAATTTAAAAAAAAATCGTGATGTACCCTCACGGAAGCAATTCACACTTGACAGCGAGACGCAATTACCGCACACGTCGACGTCTCTGTATGTCACTCTCACTCTCTCTTTTTCTTTTTCTCTGGCTCTCGCTCTCTGGACCGGAACAATTATGTCCACGGGTCGGATTTACGACAAGATTTTCTAGATGTGACATTTCGTATTAGAAAAGAAAATAAGACGTGTATTCAACGACTCCAAACGCATGGCAATTAATCCACTTGACGATTAAACGATCGTAAGTTGGTGAATTAATCCATTTCCGGTGATTATACTTTTGTTGAATAAAAAACAAAAACAACGCTAAAAAATCCTAATGTAGAATTTGAATCTTCACGCACAATCGTCCTGGGGGGAAACGTCATTTTTGGTTCAAGAACGAAATATCTAGATACTTCAAGTTGCTCTCGAATTTTTCGAGCCTTGATGAAGGGAACTAAAAATCCTATTTTGTTCTGAGAATTTTCGAAATAAAGAACGTTTGGAGGCGAGAAAAAAAAAGAGGGAAAGAGCGAGAGAGAGAGAGAGAGAGAGAGAGAGAAGAAGGGCAAGTTTATTTCTGGGCTGGCGCTCGTCGACGTTAATTATTATCCTGCCATGTATACGTCACGCCCCCACAGATTTTTCTTATTAGTCAGTCGTCGTAAAGGGCCAGAGGAAAGTAGACAAAAAGCTGAGGGGCGGAAAAAGGGCATACGAAAAAAAAAAAACACCACGTAATACATATCGAACATGTCTTCGCGCGGGCACGAGCCCCCATAAAACGTAACAGGACCCAATACGGGTGTGCCTCGAAGTGGCCTGAAGGTTTCTTCGAGATTTTCGTTCCCACACTTTTTGCCCTCTCTTCTGCAGTATCGCTTTATCGCTCTGTTGTGTAACTTGCACCATAAGAATTTACCCCTATGCCATTTATAACACGTATAGTACTTTTGCTTCCATCACGTGTATGTCAGGAATGGATATTACGGGTTTTATCGGATTAAGGAGGAAAATACACGCAGACGACGAAAAAATAGCAAATTTTGATTTTTTTTAAATTTCATAAGTAAAAAAAAAAACCTAAAAAATGATTTCAGACGAAATTAAATTCGGGTGGGATGTATGTGTAGGTCGAAAAAATACTGTCCTGTCTTTCAAACTGACGAATAATCATCCACAAAATCGAAATGTCACAACAACAAAAAAATAGTAAATGTCGGAACAACAAGTTGAGCTTTGGTGAAAAATGCACAAAACACGGCTAAAACGTATCTAAATTTTTTCAGAATATAAAAAACGGTCGGAGTGGAGCTTTCGATTTTTTTCTGCAGCTTCAAAAGAAGTTTTCTCTTGAAGTTTGCATCGGAATGCAACGAACATTTTTTTTTCTTCATATTTCGATTTCCTCCTTCAAATGATTTTACAAATGATTTTTTTTCACAAAAAAATTATAGATCTCTGAAAAAAATGATTGATGGGTGTGAAATTAGGAAATTAAGAAAATTAAGTTAATTAAATTAAGAAAATGAAATTAGGTGTTTTTATTTTACACCAAGGGTGACATTTTTCACTATGGAAATCTATAATCAACGATGTTGAGGGAAAAACGTTGGGTTGAACTGGAATACCCTATATATATATATACGAACAAGTGAATTTTTATGATGTTGAAGTTTGCATCGTTCGAATGCAAGAAAATATTTTTCTTCCAAAGTTCCTAAATTTCCTTTGGCGGATTTGAGCTATAAAAATCAAACGATCATTTCTTAGAGTCCATATTTAGTGATCTCCAATACAAGTCTACAAAATGGAACTTTCAATGAAAAAAAAAGGGAAAAGTTGTTTGATTTGAGCTGGAATACTCCATATACATATGAGGAAAATATATTTTGAACGTTATATCGTTGTAATGTTGGCTATCGGTACATCGTCTTGTTTTAAAGACGGCCCTCATTTTTCTCAGATGGTTTTGCACAAGCCCAGGTCTCCAAAAAAAAAAAACAGGTCTTCTTTCAATATTTTTTTCTGATGAAAGTATTGAGACGGCGAGGTCGGGATTTTACACAAAATTAATACATAGTTTTGCCGAGATAGAGTTTTTTTTTAAATTGAAACATGTTGCTAAACAATTATGTTATTATTATTTACATAAAGTGTCGCTGTTGCTGCATGACCAATCGGTGTAGATAATTCTAACAGCCAGAGTTATGTAAAATGGAAAATTTTAAAACAGTTCTTTTAGTACCACGGTAAAACTTTCTGATGACAGGATAGTTTTTTGAAATTTTGAAAATTGAGTATTGGGAGATAAAGCAGTATTGTTTTATCGCTCTTTGAGTGTTTTTTTTTTTTTAAGAAATAATTTGTCAAACTGGCGTCTAGGCTCACCTGAAATATAAAAAAAAGTACCTGCTTTAGTATAACAATAAAACTTTCGTACGATCGGATACTTTTGCGCAATTTGCAAAATTACGAAAATGACATGCTGCAGAAGAAGCACTTCGATTTTCGTCGAAAAAAAAACCAGCTCTAATCATTTGTTATTAACAAACGGATGAATGTATTGAAGAAAAAATAATGCGTTTATACGATAGAAAATCATATCGTATAATCCTTTACTTTCTTCTTGCGTTTCTCTTCGAAAATGAACTTCCACTAAATCCCCAAACAAATAACCCGTATTATCGATATACCACGAATAATTCAAAAGTCCGCCATTGAACGAGCAATCTCGTTCGTCGATTATAATCGCCCTTCAATCTCGCGATCATCAGCCCAGTGCTGCAAGACGAAGCTGCATATAGGAGGATCCAAAAAATAAAAAGCGAAAAAAGCCCCACGAGCAAAGCTGCAATAATTCATCACTCGTATACATACGAAAAAGGCTACAATCGTGTCGAATTTCTCGGTCGAGTAATTTTTCTCTTTTTTTCCCTTTCACATCTCTCTTCTATGCGTTTTCAGCTCGGAGCAAATGGTGAAAGCCGAGGAAATGCATCACGTACATGCGCGCGTGTGTGTGTGTGTGTGCGTTTGAGAACGATCGAGTTTCCCAAGGAATTTGTATTCAGGTGGAGTAGAAAAAGGGCACGCATTTATTATGTATAGGGGTGGTGCGAGAGGGTGAAAAGGGAGTGTTCGAGGTTCACTATTGTTTGCACATCTATGTGGCTTTCATTTTCACGTGCATCGGAAAAACAGGTGGTACAGTGATATATATATATATATATATACAGGGTGGTCCAATAACTATTAGCACGTTGGATATCTTCGAAACTATAAGGTTCACAGAAATATTTGCTGAAATGAAATTGCACAGTACGAAAGGGGCCATCTGATAGCGATAATAGTTTTTTGCAGGTGGAGGTACTTCGGACATTTGAAGGCCAACTCCATTTTTTTAAATGGATCGGTATGTTTTTTTTTCTGTATCATGAAAGAGGAGCTTAAAACGCGTTCAACGACCTATAACATAAGGTCATTGAAGGTCATAGAAAGTACCGAAAGGCGATAATACTTACAGTTTCGGTCGTAAATAAAATTACTACGTTTATAGTAAGATAAACGCCTTTCTGTACTTTCTATGACCTTCAATGACCTTATGTTATATGTCGTTGAACTCGTTTTAAGCTCCTCTTTCATTATACAGAAAAAAAAACATACCGATCCATTTAAAGAAATGGAATTGACCTTCAAATGTCCGAAGTACCTCCACCTGCAAAAAAACTATTATCGCTAACGGATGGCCCCTTTCGTACTGTGCAATTTCATTTCAGCAAATATTTCTCCGAACCTTATAGTTTCGAAGATATCCAAGGTGCTAATAGTTATTGGACCACCCTGTATATATATATATATATATATATATATATATATATATATATATATTAGGTGTATGACTTAATTTTTACAGATTTTTTTCTTCGAGCTTAAAATTATATTTAAAATAGAAATATTTTCGCGATCTTTTGTGGTTTTGAAAGGAACGGACGCAACGTTTCAGAACACCGAACGACAAGTCTACGTGAGTTACATAACCTCTCAGAATAGCAGAGTTTACGATGGCAACTGATAAACAGCACATTCGGCACTACATTTTATACGAATTCCAACAAGGAAAAAATGCTTCTAAAGCACGGGAATCAATTTGTAGTGTTCTTGGTGCCGACGTTGTCTCTTATGAAACGTGTAATTATTGGTACAAACGTTTTAGAAGTGGTTATTTGGATCTTAGTGATCAGCCGCGCCCTGGACAGGATATGAAGGGTGTGCTTTATTACGAACTCCTGGAAACTGGTCAGACGGTGACTGCGAAACGCTACAGCCGACAATTGAACAAACTGAGCGAAGAACTTGATCAGAAAAGGCTATTTACTGGGCAAGGAAGCAGACAAGTCATACTGCTGCATGACAACGCTCGACCTCACGTTGCTCGCGCGACTCAGAAGACCCTCTTGAACTTGGGATGGGAAGTTCTCCCGCACGCGGCATATTCACCAGACTTGGCCCCATCCGACTACCATTTGTTCCGGCCAATGCAGCACGCCTTAGTGGATAAACAGTTCAAAACGCTGAACGATGTGCGTAAATTCGTCGATGACTTTATCGCCTCAAAGCCTGCAAGTTCCTTTCGCGACGGCATTCGTATGTTACCTGAGAGATGGCGCAAGGTCATAGAAAACGATGGACAATATTTCCAAGATTAAGTTCGTTGTTCTCTATTTTTTTTATATTAAATAAATTTGCTGAAGAATCTGTAAAAATTAAGTCATACACCTAATATATATATATATATATGTCAGCGATCAAAAGATATGCTGATTTAAAGTTTACGAAAATTTGCGCGTACAAAGTCGTGGGCACAGCTAGTATTGTTATATTATCATTTATACTTATTCATACATATATGACATTTTATGATCAGTCCGTTTTGCCGGAAAAGTAAAAATCTTGAAATTTATATATATATATATATATATATATATATATATTTACATTTACATGTATCTATAAGCCGTATACTCATAAATCTCCGCACAGTACTTGACCATACACCACTGGCAACTCCCTCGTCCTGTCCCAAAATCCGACCACGTGCAAACAGTTAAAAAAAATATTTAAATCCGTGCTCCTCCCGCTTCCCCGCCCTCTCGTCGCCATTTTCCCTCGTGATGTTCTATCCAACTTTGAATGTTTGCTCGTAAACGAAGTTGAGTGAAGGAACGTTTGCTCAATTATGCTACTGAATTGCAGCTGACGAAATAAAATAATCTCAAGGGCGCAAACAACAATCTCGGTAAATGGGAAAATTTTCAAGCTCAATTTTACGCGGAAAATCGAAGGCTTAAAAAAGTTTATAATGGTGAAGAGAATTATAACAGATGTATTAGTTCCATCCTAATCAATTATAAATATATTTGATGGTGTAAAAAGCAAAGCAGCTTTAGAGAGTTCTTAAGCTTCACGTTTAAGGAAATGTCTGGCCGGCTATACATTACGTAGAAGTGCACTTGCTCGCAATGTATTTCAGCCAGAACATTGCAATTTCCAAACATAGAGTGTAAGCCATGAAGAACGGTTTTGTGATCTTTCTGGTTTGTTCCATGAAAGGGCCCGATCAGATGAATCGGACGAGGCAAGCCTGACCAGGGCCCTACACAACGTAGGGCATGCCCGATCACATTTCTGAACGGGTGAATTTGCGATCGTGATGCGAATTACATTGTAACTGAGGAACAATATTACGTCCGAAGGGTGCATTTTTTTTGTGAATTTTTCTTTTCATTTCTATGCGTGTCCAAAAAAAAAAAACAAATATTCGAATGAAAAAAAACGCGGAAAAATTTTACGGTCAAAGAGAGCATTTTTCGGCGATTTTTTTTTCCATTTTTGTGCGTGTCAGAAAAAACGAATAATCATTTGGGAACAAAAATTTTGTTCGATCGTCTCGTAATTTCTGAAACGGAAAAAAGGAGAAAAAATTCGTTGCAGTCATTGCAACAGCAACGAAAAAAAAAAAAACAAATGAGGAACTTGTTCGAGAATCCGATCGATTCGAGATGAGTCGACGGAAGCCAGGAATTAACCGTGCGCGCGAGTCGGCGAAGGGTAGCGCTGAAGGGCTCACGACCCCCGGGACGACTCGTGCAGTGCACGCGGCCGCAGGAGGCCCGCCTTTCGAGGGCACGTTAATCCATGAAATATCTGGGACTTGATTTTCACGTGCAGCTGTGTGTACTACGCGCCGACAAGGGATGACTTTTGGCCGGTGCAAATTTTTTCGATTTTATCTGCCTTCCTTTCTCTATTATAATAATTTTATTTTTATTATCTAATATATTTTTTCATTATCTGATCCACCGTACCCGCTTCACCCTTTTACGTGGCCACCGTAATCCATTTTTTCCCCACTCAATAATGATAATAATAATATTATAAAATAATAATAATAATAATCATGAATATATCGTATAATATATTTATTATAATAATGATTTCAGCTCTACACCAAAATCTATATTGTAATACAAATATATTATAATGTAATATATAAATTATCTATTATAATTATATTATATTAATATTTCAATTATATCATTTATATTATAATTTTATATATTTATATTATAATTTACGGGTGTCTTAAAATGACCTAACCTTGTAATACAAATATATTATAATGTAATATATAAATTATCTATTATAATTATATTATATTAATATTTCAATTATATCATTTATATTATAATTTTATGTATTTATATTATAATTTACGGGTGTCTTAAAATGACCTAACATTTTTAATTGCGCGCCATTTTTTTTTTTTGCGGCGAACATAGATTACTAATCTTTGACAACTGGAATGAGGAAGTATTGAGGTTTAGTCAGGAAGAATTGCACTGTTGTCGCGAAGTATAACGATTCGGAGAAGTCCAACGAAAGTTTTGCAACACTGGCAAGGAAAATTCATTCGAAGGAGCGCGTTGTCAGGACGCCCGAAATCATTCAACAGGCTCAGGAGCTGATTACTGAGGATCCAGGGCATTCGATCCGACAATTGTCATCGGTTGTCGGTGTGAGTGAAAAAACTATGCGTCGAATCGTCGAGGAGACCGTATGCTTTCCAGCAGGACGGGGCGCCCGCGCACACAAGTCATTTGGTGCAAAATTGGTTGTCGGACAACGTCGACATGTTTTGGAGCAAAGAATTTTGGCCTCTCAACAGCTCAGATTTAAATACTTTGGACTTCTATGTATGGAGCGTGGTTGAAAGGGTCACTAACAAGTACAGACATCCAAACGTCGCATCATTGAGAGCCGCTATTGAAGCGGCATTCGCCGATATGGACCGTGACTCATTGAAACGGGTCTGCAAACGCTTCAGACCGGGAATGCAGGCGGTCATTCAAGCAGAATGGGGTTATATTGAGTAAATGTGTTCTTTATGACCTAACAAATAATTTAGTAAAAAAAATAATTGTAAACTTCTCCATTTTAACAATAAAAATGTTCTTTCAAAAAAATTCATTTGTCCGCATTTTGGCGCCGCACCCTGTATATATATATATATATACTAAGTTCCAACGTATCCCCTTGCGGCTTTTTACGTATCAAGCTTGCCCATTGAACCCTTTTCTATCACCCCCTATCCCCACACTCAGCGAATCTAACCTAACTTCCGTTATATACTCATATATACATATATATATATATATGTACATATAATAATTTCTGCTGGAATTTTAACGTAAGCAGCTAATACGGCTGCCTCCAATTTCGCGTTTCATTATAAATATACAACCGTTATAAGATTTTCAGATTTTTTAAATTCTTTTCCTCCTCCCAAGAACCTTGTCAATCACAAACAAACGAAAAGGGATAATCGTTTCCCGAAACTCTCTCGTACGCTGACCCCTCGAAACTTAATGTTTCCAAATGGCTCTCCAAGTATATCTGTCACTCGAAAAACTCGTTCCGCTTGATTTTCGATGTCCCCTGCACAGATATATATATATATATGTATTTATACACACGTGTCCATTACTGTCAAAAGGGCAGGGTCAAGCTCCTCATATCACTCCTCCTCTCCACCCCCTCCCCCCAGTAATTTTGCTCCTATCCCGCTGGTTTCTCGTCACGATTTTTGGAAACTCGTTTTCGCGAGTGCTACACATACGCGAGACGTCTCGTCGGCGCATACGTGAAGGGATGAGGGCCAAAGACGTTTTTCGTGCTCCACCGTATAGAGCGCACTTAAGAACGCGGAGACGAGATAAGAAGGAACGAAAAGAGGAGTACACGTATATACGTGACAGGATATTTTGAATCCGTTGTCCCATATAGCATTACCTATCAAAACGACTGGCTGTTTCGAGGACAGTCGTCAAATTCTTTTCAAACGCATTGTCGATTCTGATTACGGGAACGTTCTCGAAATGTCCTTCATATAAATGTGCATATATTTATCAAAAGGTGATCCTGAAGTCCAAGGGGTTTACGTAATGTTGAGTATGAGGACAATGGACACTAGGAGGGCGGTTCTCAAAGTCGAGTGCTTTCAAAATCACATTTCCTCGTACATATATACATGTATATATATACATTTATATATCGCTCGTTTCGATGCACACGCTTAATACACACGCCAAACGCGCGAAGATATCGGCAGCTGGCCCGGGAGTCGTGAGAGACTTGGGCAGATGGCCCATCACGCTGGTCCGACACTGAGATCGCCCAGGGCCTTCCATCCACACACGCACACACGTTCGTACGTGCATACCTTCATATATATATATATGTATATATATATATACATAGGCGTATTTACTGGGCACGTATATTTTTGGTATGCTCGTGTATCGGGGTTATATTCGTCAGGCAAGGAGAATATCCCCGGCGACGACGCGAGGAGAGCCTTCCTAAGGAAGGAAGAAAGCCGCGGCCTGCTCGCGAAGTTTCCCACGGGTTGCGGTCTCATCTGTTCCGTGTATACATATATATATACATATATATAGACGCTCGACTCTTTACACACGTCACGACGACGATGACGACGACAGAGGGACGCCACGAGAGAGGCTCGTGTGTGTCGATTCTTAAAGTCGCGACTGTCCGCTCAATTCTTTCATCCCCTGGCCCCCTTTTGAATCGCGTGTCTCAGCATCTCACTTCGCAATATCGATCTCTGATTTTTTTTTAAAATTATTTTTATATCGTTTTCTTGTATTATATAGAGTCACTTATTTTTGTTTTTGTATCGAGTCTTTTCTTAATTTGTTTGTATTTTCTTCTGTAAGATGTATGAAATATGAGGATTCTGTGCCAGAGGACGCTGATTAGTCGTAATGCACTGATAAATACATCTATCTATTCCCCTCTCTCTCTCTTTTTTACATTATGTACTTCAGGTTATCTTAATGGGTACTGTTTTCTTTTTGTTTTATTGCTATTATTTCGCGTTTTGATCTATTTTCATTAGGACTATTCTACTTCTTGTTTCTATTATATGTTAACACCACAATTTGTTGTCCAAATGTTCCTTCATTTGCCTGAAAGCTGTACTGGAGCATGATAAATTAAATCAATCAATCAATCAATCAATTTCTCTCTCTCTCTCTCTCTCTCTCTCTCTCTCTCTCTCTCCTTCTCTCTCTTGTAAGAGTGAGAATACGCGGTGCTCAGAATACGGTTGTCCTCCTCACCTCAGCACGTAACGCGATAGTACCCTCTCTTGAGGATACAACCCCTATTCGTCGATCCATTTTGAAGCTTAAGGGATGCGAATAGACGGGGGAGAGGGTGACTCCAGTACACGGACATTCCGTGTACTGAATTTGCCGCGATCTCTTCCGGACCCGCGTGGCGATCACGTGGCCACCGAACGCCGGCCACGTGACTCACCTGACAAAAGTAACTTGGACAGCCGCGCGTGCATCCTCGTGTGCGTATGCAATGTCGGGGGACAATGCAGGGGATGCTAAGAATTTCGAGGGCGCGATTCTTTGTCGCGGTATGAAAGAAGGAACATTTTACTTTCTGCTTGACGAGGGCTGCTTCTAAGGGCGATTTTTTTTCGGGGATTCTTTAGCTAAGAATGAGGTGGAAAGGGTGATTTAGGGCAGGGAGGGGCATGTTGAGCAGTCGGGTAAGTTGGGCAATCGAAATATCTGGAAAACTGAGCACCGCACGCGGGTGCATCAAATGGTGGAAAGAGAGGTATGGGGGAGAGGAACACATCACGCTATCGCACGTTGCCATACGGCGCACGAGACGGTAACACGGAACGTTTCATTTTTTTTGCACCCAAAAGTAAAAAAAAACGTGATCGAAAGATTTTCTTCTACCATTGTATGAGAAAAAATACTTCGAAGTTCATTGCAATTAATAGTAATGTTTCAAAACCTAACTAATTAACAAGCAACTGTTGGTTTATTACTGCATTGTAACAAATCATGTTGCATACGTCTGATTTGTTAATGCAATTCTTACTTTGCTCAACTTACCTCATACTCATGCTCCACTTACCCCACTATAGGGGCAGGTTGAGCAATTATGGCCTTACTCATTTGAGAGCGATTATCTGTGAAACAATAAGGATAACAGAAATTTCGTCTACAGACTTTTTTCCCAGATAAATTTCCTATTGACCAAAGTAAGTTTCATTTTTATACGGCAGACTGTTGAGGAATTACAGGGTGATAGTTCCAAACTTGCTCAACACGCCCCTTCCTGACTTACGACTATTCGTTGGGTTGCAGATGGAGGACGGAATTTGATGAATTGATAGAGAAATTGAGGTATGGAAAAATTTATATGAGGATTAGTGTATAAGGAGATATATTGATAAATTAATATGTGAATTTGTTATATGACAAGACGATGGAGAATGCTTGTGGAAAAGTAGGAGATGGTGAGTCGATAATAAGAATGGGAATTGCGGGGGGGGGGGAGATTGAGTTGACTAGAGGCTAACCTAAAAACCTGCACAAATTAATACATAAATAAATGAACAAACGAATAAAAGAAACAAAATATAATTCGATAAGATAGCAAATATTTAAACAATAAACTTGAATGTGAACGACCAAAAAAATGAAAGAAAATATTCTATTCCAAACAAATTTTCAAAACGAGCTTAACGTCATCTTCTCCGTCTTTTGTTTCGACAACGCGAGTCAAACTGCAACGCGCACTGAGACGCACGACGTCTGACGCGAGCTCATGAAAAAATGTGACCGATTCAAATGCGACGAGTTAATTTCACTGTCAATTCCTCCAATGGAGCTGCTTCCGAGACCTGCTATTATACCCGTACGACCCGCTTCCGTTTCATCGGCTCCATTCCCACAGTTCATCTTCCTCTCGTTCTCCCGTTTGACTTCCCGCTATGCCGCCCCCGCGCTTCGACAATCTCGTGCTTGTTCATCGTTCTTGCACGCGCGCACACACGTACACACGCGGAGAATTATGATTCGCCTGACTTTGGTACAAGAGCGTTTAACTTATCGTGCGACCACGCTGACACAGTGGAGAGAGGGAGATTGAGAGAGAGAGAGAGAGAGAGAGAGAGAGAGAAGGTATAAATGGAGCACGCGCAGATAGAAATCCGGCTCACTTTATACCCCGCCGTATAGCCGTGCGAATTTGTGCGTGTATGTGTATGTATACGTAATTACGTCTAGTACTGAATGGACAACAGAATCACGCGCGGCACGGGCGCAATCAGTGAACCAAGTGCACTTTTGTATATACGCCCACGCACGAACGGAGAGCCTTTTAAGTGGTCCTTGTGACACATGTCTATTGCTTAATGTGTTTTACACATACACACACAGACCTACACACCCACGCACACATCCACATTGGAATCCAAGTGGACTCCGCGCTATTTCCCGATTGACGTCGTTTGAGAATTTTGTATATAAAATTCGTAATTTCTTGAATTTCCAAAAATAAACATATCCTTTCGTGGTTCCGTGTGCAATTTTGTTGGGGAGTCCCAAGATGCACCCCAACATCTCTATAGGGATTTGTCGGGGAACCCGAACATAGGGAGTCCTCATTGGGATCCAATTGAATTCTGCACTGTGTTCCTCGATGAAGGCCTTTTCAGACGTCGAAATAAAAAAATGTGTGAAAAGTCCCGAGAAAAAAAAAACTCAATGTGCGGAAACATAACCTGCACGCTTCGTGAGCGTTTACGTGTGAAGTGATATTATGTCAAAGTGCAGTCTAATAAATGACGAACGATTATTAAAGTCGATTTCCAGAATTGTCATTCAAATCAATTTTTAGGATGCACCGTTTTCAGCGATTTATACTTTTCCAAGATACACTCATTTTCTACATCTATATATATATATATTGATTATAAAATTAAACGTACAGAATATACTTTAGGTTTAAAATTGCATTCGTATCGAGTTCAATGGGGAATACCGTTTAGAATCCAATGTATGAGCGCGACGCTTCAGTGTAGGGATCCAATGCGATGACCCATTGGATCCCTATCAGGAAGTAGGGGCAAGTATGGGAAACTAATTGGATCCTTACGACAATTTACCCACGGGTGTTGGCGATAATAAAAAAAACACATTAGTTTCATCCGCAAAAAAATATTTTGCGGGTGCTTTCAATAATCAGTTAATTAAGTACATTTCGAATAATTGATCGTCAATTAATTAAAAACGTAAATTCATGCATAATTACATACGTGTGTGTGCGCGTGCGCGCGCGCGTGTGAGTGAGTTTGTACTGAGGAACAGGTTAGAAAAGTGCAACCGTTTTATAATTTTATAGAATAAGAAAGATGATTTAAAAAAAATACATTTCTTTCGTTCGAAAAAATATTTATTGAGCGTTTTTACTAATCAGTCAATGAAGTACCTTTTAAATACATACATACAGACGTGTGTATATATTGCAGGTGTATGTGCATGGATGTATCTTTTTAATTAATTCACGACTGATTAATCGGAATTCACTTATTGCAATGATTGGTTGAAATGCCCAATATGTATCTATAGGAATGTAACGTATGTGTTTCTATATATATAGTGTGTGTGTGTGTGTGTGGAAATGGGTCTTGGGCGAGAGGCTACGTGCTTGAAGTCGAGCTAATACGGAGAGAGGGGGAAAAACAACGGAAGCATTAACAAAACGTCAAGCATTCGATGAACGTCGTGCTCTATGTCATTTTTCTAATTACTATTAAACATTTTCAAATATCCTATTGTAATGATTCAATAAACTCATCTTGATTATTTTCCTTCACCTAACCAAAATCTACATGTGTGTGTGTATATATATATATATATGAGGTATTCCAGCCCAAGTGTGTAAACCCGTGACCCTGACCCTCTCGGATTTCTTTGATTTTTTTTCATATGATCGCATTGAGTCTAAAATACACCCTCATAATTTTTTTAGATCTTTCCAAACATCCCTCATTTCAAAAAAAAATTTTTTTGAAAAAAAAAACGCCTTTTTTTTAATCTAAAAAAATTCTGAAAAAACCGTGATAATATATAAAATTTTTCAAGCTATCACCCGCGTTGGGCAGATTTTTTTTTCTGTGTTTTACAAGCTATTAACGTTCTCGAAATTCCAAAAAAATCTCAAATAGCTCACCTTGAGCAGATACTGAATTATTTTGATACTCAAATTAATTTCGTTGATGATTTTCGAATAATGCAATACGAATTATAAACCTTAAAATGCGAATAATGCCTTCGTATTGCCTGAATAATGCTCCACAACATGATATAGCGTCTGGGGTTCTTAATATGTTTTTTCAAAATAGGTATAAATAATTCTACTTGTCGGTAATTCCTATTTCATTATTCGAAAATCATCAACGAAATTAATTTGAGTACCAAAATAATTCAGTATCTGCTCAAGGTGAGCTATTTGAGATTTTTTTGGAATTTGGAGAACGCTAATAGCTTGTAAAACACAGAAAAAAAAATCTGCCCAATACGGGTGATAGTTTGAAAATTTTTATATATTATCACAGTTTTTTCAGAATTTTTTAGATTTTTGAAAAATGGCGTTTTTTTAAAAAAATTTTTTGAAATAAGGGATGTTTGGAAAAATCTAAAAAAATTATGAGGGTGTATTTTAGACTCAATGCGATCATATGAAAAAAAATCAAAGAAATCCGAGAGGGTCAGGGTCACGGGTTTACACACTTGGGGCTGGAATACCTCATATATATATATATATATATATATATGCGTGTGTGACTGTATATAGATATGTATATACAGTGGATAATAAAAAAGTATATGTACACCGCGTGTTTTTCAAATTATCCTGCGAAAAAAAAAAATACTTTAGCATTTTTTGTTTTCGAAGAAAAAAATGTTCGACAAAAATTTTCGAAAAAAAATAAAATGTTAAGGCATTTTATTTTTTTTTCCATAGGACAATTTGAAAAGCACGCGGTGTACAAATACTTTTTTTTTGCCCACTTCATATTCCTGTCATTAGCGCACTTAACATATGTATACACACTAGGATGATGCGAAAAAATCGATTTTTTTTTTTTTTCGGAATAAAGATAGTCGGTTTACGGTAGAACAAAAAATTCTCGCGCAACACAGCTCTTCAATGCTCTGAGCTCACTATTCCGATTAAAAATAAAACAATAGATATTTCTTACGAAAAATGATATCCCTTGACGTTTGAACACGTATTAACGATTCCCATCAGCCGGGATGCACTATGCGCGATAATATTTGTTTTCATTCACCATGCTATAACGTGTTTTTAGTGTGGCCGCAAAGAAACAAAAATATCGATCTTTTGCATCACTCTACACACACCCATCCGCACACATCCACATTTGTGTCTACACATGGGAAATTCGCAAACGATGGGAATTGCGATCACCAAGATGTTGTTATTCTTCCGGGATACTGAGTCCGTAATTTAATTGCTGCGTGGAGATATAGCGAGCCACACGTGGTCGTTCCCGCGCTCTGACGCCTCGCGGGCCTGAGAATAATGGAAAAGAAGTGCATCACGGCGGTGAGCAAGAACGAGAGAGGAAAAGAAAAAGGCGCGAAAGGCCCATAGCACGCGAGCACACGTGGTTCTCGTGTGCTGCAAGCGTGCTATGATCCAAAAGTGAGAGAGAGAGAAAGAAAGAGAGAGAGAGAGAGAGAGAGAGAGAGAGAGAGCGTCTTACCACCAAGGACTCCCTCTCTCTCTCTCCCTTACCCCATGCATTCCGATATCTCTCTCTCGCTTTATATATATATATATAAACACACACGATATAAAAAATACTACACGCGTATTGTCCGTACACACGCGTCCCGGAAAAGGTGGCAGGGCCTTGGTCCCTGGCTAGCAAAAAGGGGCAAGATCGAAGGAGAAGCGAGAGGAATGAATATGTGAAAGCAGCAAAAAAAACGGTGGGGGATGTTGTCGAGAGAGAAGAAGCGAGGAAAGAAAAAGGACGGTGGAAGAGCGGCGAGAGATCGGAACTCTCTAGACTGTGGGAATTTGGGACATGTGCGTTCCTACGCGCGCCCAACTCGTGGTCCGCACACGAGCAATGTTCTCGCATCATACACACGTGCGTACACTGCTTTATATATATATATATATATATATATATATATATATATATAATACGGACGTGCTTTTTCCACTGAGCCCTTTCAAGGGGTGAGCCCGTCGATGGGAATCGTCGGTCCCGTACGGTGGCGAAGATCTTACGGTGTTTTGAGATGAGAAGAAAAAAAATTAGGGTGAACCGTCAGCCTGCGAGGGAGAGATACTTGGAGAAGAGTACGAGAGAGAGAGAGAGAGAGAGAGAGAGAGAGAGAGAGAGAGAGAGAAAGGGAGGAAGAAGTGGAAGAAGAACGGGGCCTACATGAGAAAAGGAGAGGCCGGACCTATGCCCGGGGGCTCCATTCTCGGCCACCATAAGGCAGCGGGGAATCCATGGGAATATCGAGCATGTGCATCCTCACAGCTCCTTCTTTCCTTCTGTCTCGCTCTCTCTCTCTTGATCTCTCTCGCATCTTTTTCCGTCCGATCCTTTCTACCGATTTTTCTCTCTCTCGCCTATTTTTTTTTGTGCCATCTCGTGCTATGCACGAGCGCTCACGAGTAGCCTCATTATATATTACGCGTGTTCCTCTTTTTTTTTGTTGCTTATTTTGATGTTTTTTTTCATATTTTTTCAAATATATTTAAATATGTTTTTATTTAAACATATATATATATATATATTTATTTATTTAAACATATAAATATTTACAGTGAGTATAAAAAGTATTTGCACGCCGCCTGTTTTTTTTTTCGAAATTTTTTTTCGAACATTATATTTTTCTTCGATAAAAAGAAAAATCCTAAAGTATTTTATTTTATTTCGCAGGATAATTTGAAAAAAACATGTGGTGTGCGAGTACTTTTTTTACCCACTGTATATATATATATATATATATATGTAAATATATTTAAAATAATTTGTAAAAAAAAACGAAATATATGAATTAATATATGAAAAAAGTTATTTTGAAGCCGTTGTATCGATTTCGGAGAGCGTCGAATTCGAGGACGATTCTCGAAGTCAACGATTGTTCATACACCTTGGTTGGTACTCGTAAGAACAATTATAATTTAACGATACATTTTTTCCTCTCATCGCCTTGCTGGATGATTGTAATTATGAAGCCAAACAAACTCATCCACGGTATAGACATAATGGTGCACGCGTCGCGACGCGTGATTGAAATCTTTTATTGCACGTGATGCAAATTTTAGATAAACAACGCTACCCGACCTCGATGCTGCGCAAAAAGTTTGATTGCGCAACTATTTTCCGGTGTGTGTATATATATATATATATATATTCATTATTATTATGTATTGAGTCGAAATAATTTTATATAATAAATAATATAATTCGTTTTTATATAATTCTACAATATATATTTATATAAAAACAAATGATATATTATATAAAATTATTTCCACTCGATTCTTGAAGAAAAAAAATGTAATACTCAGATTAATATAATTTACAATTAAAGAAATTGGCACAAATATATTCGAGGTCGACTGTATTCGTCGTAAGGACCAAAAATCTTTGAGAAAAAAAAGTTAGTCTCGCTAGGTATATACATATGTATATATAATAATAATTGAAGGCCACTTGTGATTGAAAGACCTTATACCCTCATTCTTAGTGTGATCGTAGAGAATGGATGAACAGAAATGAGCGGAAGTCGAGAGGAATCGGAGATTACAGTCTCGAGATACTCTCGTAATTATCTCTACGGTCAATGAGGAAGTGGACGATTAACGCCAATTCGCAATGAACAGGAGAGAGAGAGAGAGAGAGAGAGAGAGAGAGAGAGAGAGGGAGGGAGAATAATATAGGTGGCGAGTTTACGCGTACATATAATTGGCTTCTCATTCGTGTGAGGTTGCCTGGACCGGATCTGAGGACCACCTGCGAAAAAAGAGCGCGAAAAAATGATACCCGAGAGTTGCGAGAAAAAAAAAACGAATCGAATCTGTGTCTTCGGCCTTCCGTCTCTCTGTCTCTCTCTCTCTCTCTCTCTCTCTCTCTGTCTTGCAGGCTGTCTCGGTCTCTTGATCGTGTGGTCAGATCGCGCCAAAATTCGCGGATGTTCGTCTCGTTGATCACGCTACCCTCGTGAGTGCGAGATTATTCCGTTCCTCTTCGCGTGTATATTCCACACGATGTGGCGATGTTCGCTGGATCGTAGCACCGATATCTTTTTCACGTACGAAAATCGAGAGAGGTCTCAGGTCCCGTCCATTCACTGCGTTATCCGCGCTCCAGTGGATGCTCTCAAGGGCCAACTTCTTTTTTTTTGTATATATAAATGTTATAATAATAATAATAATTGTTAATAAATGTGATAAAAATTACTTCGGTTCCTGGAGCACTAAAAACGAATCAATATAAAATTAATAATAATAATAATAGCATAAAAATGACAGTTTGGCCGTAACTCCGCTGCTTTTTTCCTTCGTGATAACATTTTAATTACGTAAAATAGGAAAAAAGTAATTGAAAAAACATCAATAATCCTCATTATTGTTAAATTAATAATGGCGCAAGTGTTAGTTTTGATGCAATGCGTCGCGTATTTAAATTAAAGAACAATTGTTTTTTAATTTTTTTCTTGAAAGGGGAAAGGTGTACGAGTTGAGCCCTTGGGGTAAGATGATCATTTTCAATTGCGACGAAACTATTAACTCTATATAGTTATATTCTTTGGTAAAATATAGCGCCCAGCACCCCCCCCCCCCCCCCCCCCCGCGTTAGTCAATTCATGATGGCGGTGTGAGCAATGCACTTGCTTTGGCGGAAAAAAAATAAATATTGTGAGCTGTTGATCTAAGGTAATGTTGACTTCAAGCTTAGGGAACTTTTATTGTATACTGCCAGTTGCAATCATTATTGTGTTTATGGCTTCATAATATGCTCAATTTGGTTTTTTTTTTGTTGGCGTGGTAACAGTGGAACACTTACAGTTTATGTTACCGAGCAATAAAGAAAAAAATTGAGTTTGGGGCAAGATGATCCCTAGGTATCATCTTGCACAAATAACAGACCTACTTTATTTTTGTTACATATTATGTCGTATGATATTAAATATTATTATATTATGAAATTATTATTATTTATTATTTTATCATAATTTTATTATTATTATTTATTTTTATTTATTTATTATTATTGCTATTATTAATTTGATTTATTTATTCATTATCTATTTATTTATTTTCATTATCTTAAATATTATTAAATATTAAATATTAATATACGATTCATCTCATAAATTAAAATCGACATACCTGATTTAAGGCTGGCTGTAGAAGACTAGTTTAGTTTAATTCTAGTTGAACGAGATAAAACTTATAATATATTAGATGAAGTAAAAAGTTCTGAGGGTTTTTTCGCTTTATTTCGAGGATGAAATTAACATAGTCAGGATTATCCGATTTAGATCAAATATGCGCCGTTTTGTTCGTTAACTTTTGTCCATTTTGAAGGCAATTTCATAATTCCGCGATAGAAGAAGTCCTCGTCCCTATTGGTAAAAAACTTGGCCAGCTCATTTTCACAAGCCTCTCTTGAGGCTAGTTTTGTACCATCAAGAAAATTTTGCAAATGCTTGAAAAGGTGATAATCGCTTGGTGCCAGGTCTGGACTATACGGCGGGTGCGATAGAACCTCCCATCCAAGCTCTCGGAGCTTCTGGCGCGTCGTTAAAGATGTGTGCGGCCTTGCGTTGTCTTGATGAAACACAACACCCTTCCTATTGGCCAATTCCGGCTGCTTCTGGTTGATCGCCTGCTTCAATCTGGTCAGTCGTTGACAGTAGAGGTCCGAATTGAGTGTTTGGCCCGATGGGAGCAGCTCATAGTGGATGATTCCCTTCCAACTCCACCGAAACACACAGCGAAACCTTCTTGGCCGTTAATCCGGGCTTGGCGATCGTTTGGGCCGGCTCACCGCGATTGGACCACAATCTTTTTCGGCTATTGTTCTCGTATGTGATCCACTTTTCATCGCCAGTCACCATCCGCTTCAAAAATGGGTCGATTTCGTTACGTTTCAGCAAAGAATCGCAGGTATCAATACGGTCCAAAAGGTTCTTTTGCGTCAATTCGTGTGGCGCCCATACATCGAGCTTCTTCTTGAGACCAGCCTCATGCAAATGGTTCCAAACGGTTTTCTGGCTAAACTTCAGTTCCTGGGCAATGGAATAAGTGCTCACATGCCGGTCCGATTCGACGATTTCCATGATTTGATCGACATTTTCGACGATTGGCCTACCGGAGCGTGCCTCATCTTCGACGTCCATATTACCAGAACGTAATCGTTGGAACCACCGCTTTGCTGTTGCATTCGATACTGTATTGGCTCCATAAACAGCACAAATTTTTTTGGCCGCCTGCTCCGCCTTTTCACCTTGGTCGTAAGGGTACTGAAGAATGTAACGAATTTTCTCTTTTTTACCTTCATTTTGGAACGCTGTAACACACAACTGGCTTCACCAAACACAAAACTGTCAAAAAACTTTTTTTGAAGCGTAATGTCACCTTTAAATCGCCATGTAGTGTGACCCGATGCCATGTATACATCGTGAGATATAGCTCACTAAAGACATCTAACGGAAAACGCTCAGAACTTTTTACTTCACCCAATATGTAGAGGTTATTTAACTTGTAAGTTCAGTTTATGTTGTAGACCTATGATTAATATATATGAAAGTGTAAACTCGAGCAATATTTATCTATATTTACCTAAGTTCTCCAAAATAAAAAAAATCCCAAAATAGGAGCAAGATGATCCGGAGGATCATCTTGTCCATACCCTAGGGACACCCTGGTGTCTAAGATGATCCCTAGGGTGATCCCTAGGGTATCTCTTATGTAAGGCTTAAAAAAAAAAAAAATTTTAATGTTAACCCTAATAAATTGAATATTTCGAATATGCCAATCGTAAGATAGATAAATATGCCAGTAGTAAACGCGCTCGGATCTTAATTATGTTAAATATCTTTGAAATTATGAGTACACCTTTCCCCTATGATTTAAATATATGTTCAAAAAAAAAATAATGTGTTTCAAATCGTATGGATAAAGGGTCGTAGTAGGCTGCGAGACAAGGAAAAAACCTATTTGATTTAAATAGATCCTATTTAAATGAAATATTTTTTTTGGCAGTGTATATATTTTTTCATATCCTCGCAAATATTTCGTAATATTTTATTTGAGTAAAACGTTATTTATTTCGTATGAGGAAGAAAAAGACCGTTTCTAATATCAAAATATTGTTTTTTTTTAAATTCACTCCACTAAACCGTTTTCAAAGGTAAATGAGAAATAAAAGAGTACATTAAAAATCGATTTTCACATTTTCGCTGTCGACATTCTCCACCGAGGCCATTTCTTTCCTCGTTCGCAAATTATTCTAGATAAGATGAGAACAATGCTCGTTCAATATTAGACTCGACAAGTGTCACCCACGCAAAGAGTCGAGAGTCAATATTTGTCCATAGGTAAACGAGCGCGGCGTGGAACCTTCGTTGTCCCATTGATATTAGCATAAGTCGGTGTCGCGGAGAATTATATCGCACACACGATATCGTGTGACGTTGAGAATATCGACGGCCTGAAATTCGCCACGCGTGTGCTTTTTTTTTGTTCTCAATTTCCTAGCAAGCTGCCGGCGTTTCGATGTAATGCAAACATCCGTAGCAAATATATGTTTATCCGAGTCGAAAAATATTTTTTATTTTTTCGTGTGCATGTTTTTCGTTTTATTTCTTATCTAATTGCACGTTTACCGGAAGCGGGGGAAAGCTGACTCCCAAAAGAGTAGACGTCACTCTTCATTTAGATTTTCCAGTCGATTATCATTTATTCAATAATTTATTATTGAATTATTGTTATTTTTACTGAATATTATTATTGAACAATTATTGTTAGTGAGTAATTATTGTGCGCGAGAGCTGACACCCAAATAAATTGACGTTTCTGTTCATTTTGATCTTTCAGTGGAATATTAAAATTATTGAATAATTATTTATTATTAAATATTATTATTTAATAATTATACAATATTATAATGTTATTATATTGAAAATTTATTCAATATTACTAGGCAAGATATGTGAAAATGGCCATGGGAATTAGTAAAAAAAATACCCCAAACTACATCTGGCGAATGGAAGCAGGGTGTAGGGGAATGGAGGTCGAAACATGGAAAAGAGCCGCGAGATATTTAGTAGAAGTAATGAAGATGAAGGACGCTAGGTGGCCCAAAAAATGCCTAATGGAGGAAGTACGAGCAATTACAAATGGGAATCCATCAAAATGGGGAAAAGAAATGAAAGAAGCCATGGAAAGCATAGATGAAAGAGGAATCTGGCAATAAATATGGAATGGAAACATAAGGGAGCTGGACAACAAAAAAAAATAGAAAGAGGCACAAAAATAAAAATTGTACAAGAAATCCAGAATGATTGGAGTAAAGATTACGTGTCCACATACTGCAAGGAATACAAGCATAGGAAAACAGGAATACACATGGAAAGATACTGGAAAGACGAGGCGATCAGCCGGAAAAATAAAAGAAACATGGCCAAGGATAAGTTGTGGTAATATCGGAAGTGACGGCAAAAAAGAGTACGCAGACTCCAAATACAGAATTTGCAAAGAGGCAAATGAAAATGTGAGACACATTTGCGAGTGTCCAGAGCTGAAGGGGAAACTCTATAAAGAGATAGTAAAGGAATTAGAACAATTGTTGGAAAAGAGCAGGAGTATAGAAATAGACCGTAAAATCGAGGCGCAATTGAAAAAGCAACCGGCAAAACAACTATGCGACTACATAAGGCAATTTGAGAAACTAGAATATTATTATAGACGTAAGATAATAAGAAAACCGATGTAAACATGTATGTAAAGGTGAAGGGAGGGGCACTTATGCAAACACTCTTAAAAGGGTATACAAGGAATAAATACTACTACTATTCAATATAACTAATATTAAAAAATTATTCAATATTTCGACAAATTTCGTCAAATACCTTTACATTTTTTTTCGCATTAACATATTGTTAGTAGGTTCAAATTGAGACGAAAAAAAAACCGACAAGAGGTACAAGGTTGTGTCAAGGCCGATCAAATAGACAATCTACCCGAACAAACTCAAACGACCCATCAGCAAATGCCCCTTTGCGGCTTATCGTTTCACAAATGTTCGAGCCTCTCCGAGCTTTACCACCCTTCGATTTGGCATTCCCCTCTGCCCCCCCCCCCCCCTGCTCGACTCTTGAACGTGACCCTTCGACATGGTGCAGGTCAGTTACAAATCTCCGGCAGTTTTCCGGCCACCCCCTCAATTATTATACTCGCCCCTCATTACTCGTACTCGTCGATATAACGAGACATTTATGCGGAGCGCCCCCGATATTTGCAGTTTCACTCGGTTAATCCAGAGTGCTCGAGGGTCCAGCGCTACCAGAGGAAGAGAGAGAGAGAGAGAGAGAGAGAGAGAGAGAGAGAGAGAGAGAGAGAGAGAGAGAGAGAGATTCGAGAAGAAAAAAGGCCCTCGTCTTAGGGGTTGGCACGTTCCTCACACGTTCCTTGCACACGCCTCGCCACTCCGGCCTTGTACATACATACGCATAGGTGCATACTCATACGTGTGTGTGTGTATGTTTTTATTTTATTCACAATTGTAGATTTTTTATATAGTTTATAAACTTATACAATTGATTATGTCATTAAATTAATTTATATATACAGGTACACTACCGGCGAAAAGTTTTGGGACGAAAATTAAAAAAAGTTCCGGCAAGATTTTTTATGCCATTTCGCCGATACTTGACATAGATGAATTTAATAAACGGCATTTTGGAGGGGAGGAATTCACCTTCATTCCGTTTTTTTTTTTGAACATTTTTTACTATTTTTTTTACGACTAGTACCCTTTTTCAAAAAACGAACATTTTTTTGCCATTTTTTTGTTCCTTTTCTGGTGGACCTCGTTTCCAGACAAAATTTTTTTAATGCATTTCTTTCACTGGAATGATAAAGGTGGAAGCTCAAGCTTCAATTTTGTTTTTTTTTTTTAAAGCTTCGTACGATTTTTTAAGGTTGAATGGACCAATCAGGACCTCGCTTAGTGCACTAAACTCGAGTTATAAATCAGTTAACCGTGAGTTGTGGAACCGTGCATAAGAGGGTCAAATGGAACGTAAAAGTTTGTATGGAAAATTGTATTTCTAGCATGTGTCAACTTGAAACTTGGTATAAATATTCTTCAAAACGAATAATAAAACGCATATTTTAGGATCTTTTGAAACAACACCCAATTAGGGATGCAACGGGGTGTTGAAGTGCTCAACCCAAACACCTAATAGCTCGAAGTCAAATTCCACGCGAGCGAAGCCGCGGGCGGAAGATACCCGTGCGAAAAATTGACGGGGCATGCATAATACAATTCGGGGCCTTCAAGGGATTATTTGTGGATTCCATAGTAGGGTTTTCCGTGAAAGGGCCGGACCGGGGGCCCCTATTAGGGAATGGTAGGGTAGGTAGGTTGACTAAAACTATGGTCCAAGTACGGAGATCAAGTAAAGGACTTTAAGGGGTATAAGTGTAGATTCCATAGTAGGGATTTCCCCAATACTACTAGACTTTGCTATTATAGGAGTCAAATGAGTATAAATTGGTTGACTAAAGAATTTGTGGTGTAATAATTATCGAGATCGATTAAATATAATAATTAAACTATGCGTTTAGTAGACGAGCTGTGATGCCTTGAACACGCATGCAGTGCGTTCATTGGAACAACGCGGTATCAAATGTGTCAAAATATGCGACAGAATTCTAAGCCTCAAGTGTATTGAAATAACACATTTCTTTTTCACAGTGCACACACACACACACACACGCACACACGCGCGCGCGCGCGCACACACACACACGCACACACACACACACACACACACACACACACACACACACACACGTACGCATATGGCTTCAATAATTTTTATGAGGCATCGTTGAGGCAATTTTAAAAGCCCTAGTTATTTTGCCTACAATGGCCCTCGGTAGGAAAGTGTGACCGGCCACTGATGGCCCATGTGAGGCTTCCAGACTAGAGCATTAATAAAATTAGGGAAAATTAAGATGGGCCCGATCAAAGCCCGAACTCAATTTCTACACGGTTAGTATATATATATACTAACATGCACATACTTATACATGTGTGCAACAAATATGTATACGAATATATTGTAATGACGACAAATGACGGTGACGGAGAGGCCAGCAATATTAGAACAGAAAAGGAGTGATTTGTATAAGGGAGAGACAGAGAGAGAGAGGGAGAGAGAGAGAGAGAGAGAGAGGCTGCAGTGAAAAGACACACGACGTGTGTCAGAGACGGGTTTGAGATGGCCCATACACAACACCTTCACCTAATACATAATACGACATTCGCGTTTATGATATATTCAATATATATATATATTTCTATATATATATAGATGACCATAGGCATTATTGAGAAACGAAAGACGTTCGTTTATACACGCACGTATATATATATGCGTGCGTGCGTGCGTGTGTATGTGTGCGTGTGTGTATACATATATGTATACAACCGTGAAACATACGAAAACGCGCCTTCTCGTTTCTCTACTCCATAACCCATATAAAATACATCATTCCAATGAGTGCGTGTTGAGGCACTTGAGAAGGTGCGTAAGTCTCCGCATCTGCCCGAGATTCTCACGCGCGACGCATCTGTCTCAAGTTCCCACGCGGAGAGCAACCCAGCAGAGGAGAGAAGCCAATATATGTGTGTGTGTATATATGTATATAGGTATGTATATTTATATGTTTATATATTTATATGGTACCCTCACGAAGAAAAAAGAAGACGAGAGCCTTTTGCGGGTTCCGTATGTATAGGTAGCCGTAAAATTATTGACCAACGTATATCCCTGATCTCCCTTGTGCTTTGGGTCTTCTCAGCGGACAAATTAATTTCGGCACTTCAATGCCGACCACAAGAGAACTGAGATTCCGTTGTTACTGAGTGTCCGATAAAACGACCGCGACACGTGATCCCCTAGATAATTATTTTACGACGTCTCGATATGTGCCGTATATATATATATATATATATATACATGTCTCTCTCTCTGTTTTATGGGAGAGGATATTTTGATCGTGCTACATATGTGTAATTTTGGTATATCAGCACGTCTGGCTGTTTTGGGGACTGTCCTCAAAGCCGAGTTTCTCAAAAATCATTCCTCGTTCTCTCTCGCTCTCTCTCTCTCTCTCTCTCTCTCTCTCTCTCTCTCTCTCTCTCTCTCTCTCTATATATATATATATATATATATATATATATATATATATATATATATATATATATATATATATATATAGGAGAAAGGAAAGATCGTTGGTTTGTTTCAGAGTGATGACTCAAAAATCGTTCAATTGTTTATTTTTATTATTATTTACTATTACTATTATTAAAATGATTGAAATTCAGTATTGCTATTATTGCTAATTTATTATTATTGCTGATTGCTTATTGCTATGATTGTTAATTATTATCGTTACAATTCACTATTATCATTTATATTATTATTATAAGAATCCATCATCATTGTTATTGTTGACTAATAACTATGTATATATATATATGAGAAACGAGGCATGCCCGAAAGGATTTTTTTCTTCCGGATATTTATTAGGACTAGTAAGCGAACACCTTAATCTCTTTTCCAGTTTCAAAAAATGTATGATGCGAAAATATATTTATTGCCTATTTTTTTTCCTCCCTTTCTCGAATCGTCCTTCGATTTCTCTCGCATCGCGGGCACAGAAACGGCATTTCCGGTATAACCGGAATTTCTTCACGACGTTTCTCTGTGCTAATCGATTTGTCATCCTCTAGATTTGCGCTTCGATCGGGACCTGGACACACGTTTTTTTTTCCCCTATTTCAGTGTCGACATTCAATTAGGAAAGGCACACACGATAATTAAATAATTTTCCGTTATCGTACGAGATAGAAAGAGAAATCGTTGAGCCGCGTTTCGAAATGGCGATCGACGGTAATTACGAACGTCATCGAGCTCATTACCGGAGATCGACGACTCGTCGTCTCCGCATGATCTCGTGGCTGACGAAGACTCGATTAGATTTTTATGGAACAGTGAGAGCGGTGCTATACGAACTCTGTAAAGAGGAGCCTACGCTCGTTAACATCGACACGTACGGATGTGAGGAAAAGATATATCCGAGAGCGCTCTATCGACGTAATGTTGAATGTCAGCACATCCGGCTGCTTCTCAGGACAATTATTAATTTTTTTTTTTCAACGAAACGTTGATTTTTGCCACAGGAAGTGTCTTTGAAATGAACTTTATATAAATGTGCTTATCTAGAAGTGATTTGCGGGACATTGGGTTCACGCAATGTTGAGTATAAGGACAATTGGCTGGTAGGACGGTCCTCGAAGTCGAGTGTCTCCAACATTACATTTCCTTTTATATATATATATAGACAAGCATATGCCTTTAGGCTGAGCATTATGAACATAATAGTCGAGCTCAACTCGAGTCGCAGGTGCCTCCATCGACCATGCCAAGCATTATTACATTATATATATATATATATATATATATATATATATATATATATATATATATATATATATATATATATATATATGAAACCTCTGCCTTTTCCCTCTCTTTCTCTATCTCCTTCAGTTTTTACTTTCATCTTTTTCTCTCTCGCTCTGGGGATTTACGAGAGGGGGCTCGATTTAGTAACCCACCGCAAGATCGCAACGGTAGCATCTCCGCACCTCTTTTACTCATCGTACCTCTCTCTCTCTCTCTCTCTCTCTTTAGTATTCCCTTTTTTGCACCTCATTTTCTTAAGCTTTAAGGCTTATCTCAGGTTTATAATTAGATTTTTTTGCTTACATTATTATTTCTTGTTATTCCATTTTAGCTTGTGGCTCATTATAACTTGCATCGTTTATTTTTGTTTTATATTAAATGCTTTCTCTTTAGTTTTTGTCATTTTTCTATGATTTTGTATTATATTGAATGCTTATTTTTCAAATTTCTGTCAATTTTTTTTTGTATTATTTTTGCATTATATCGAATCGTTATTTCTATAATTTCTGCTTGTTTATGTTTTGTATCGAATTCTCGTTTCCTTAAACGTCTGTTTATTTCATGTTTTTATTTTACACGACATCTTTACTCATGTTGGAATTTTTATTTTGCTTGTTAAGATTTTTTTTTATCTGTTATTTTATGTTTGCCCGAGAGCTCGAGGGACAATAAATATAATCTCTCTGCGTTTCCTAATTATTTCATGATATGCTCATTTGTCTTTGTCTAATAATTTGTTTCATAATTTCTCGTCATTAAGGCCTTATGCCACTCTAGGATTTTCGAAAAATCGATTTTTTTTTGTTAAAAATGTACGTTAGTACCTTTAAAATTATATTCCAAAAGATTATGGGTGTGATAAATCTATAAGTACTCGATTTTCGAATTCTAGCGCAACTCCTCTTCATTCATGTCGTGACTTTCTAGTAACTTTAAACGCGTTTATCTTCAAAAATACATTTTTCAAGTCGGTCGGACTCATAACTCAAACAAATTTCAACCGATTCACTTGAAATTTTAACTGTATATTTAGAATTACATTTCTTGAGGCACTACGTAGGATTTTTTAATTATATTGCATAGTTCCTTTTTTATAAAAAAATTTCTGACGATTTTATACTTATTTTTTTAGAAATCCGCCATTTTGACAAAACAATAATATAACAAGAAAATCCTGCGTACTTATATAGCTATTCTTGTACGCAATCGAAAAAACATCACTGTCTCATCTTTTTTTTATGGTTTTGCCTATTTTGTAATTCCGATTTATTTTATGGTTTCGCTGAAAAAAAATCACAAAATTTGCCCTTTTTCTGACCTCTAGAGTGGCCTAAGGCCTTAAATTGCTGTTCTCCCCCCCTCTGACTCTCCTTCTCCCTCTCTCTATGTCTCTCTTTACCATCATATTATTGTTGTTATTATTACATCTACTGCCATTATTCGTACATTAACACTTTGTCCCATACTTTGCTAGGGCATGAATCAAATCAAATCAAATCTCTTTCAGCAAAAAAGCTCAAGGCGAGAGGCTTTCCCCTCCCTCCCTTTATTACACCCCCCGCGGCTCCCGTCGTCATCGATACGCCCAAAAAGTATCCATACGTTCTTTATTCACAAACGACTCAATACGTGTACCCACCAGCGAGCAAAGATGCCGCGCGCGCCAGATAATCTTCACACGTGATTGAGAGAACGATTTCTTTCTCTATGCCTGCCCGATCTTGTTTTCATCGTGTTTTTTTAGTCTTCCTTTTTTTATTTTGCTCGCCGTCTACATTCCCTCACCCGAGAGCGTTGAGTTTCGATGTCTACCTTTAGATACCGTTTGATCGGCAAGAAAGACGAGGCTTGGTAAAGAGCCTACGGCGCGAAGAAATCGCGCTAAATTAAGGGGGAGAGAGAGAGAGAGAGGGGGGAGGGCGGAGAGGCTCCTCTGAAGGCAGAGTGAATCGCAAAGAGCAGCAGAAAAGGCCCACAAGAGGCCTTAAATAATTCATGAATGAAGAAATCGCCGAACGTTCCTCGTGAATTAATACGCTCTTCATATAGAATCAAATAAAACGATCACGTGAGAGATCTGTAACGATATAAATATATATCCTAGCTTCCGCCCGCGGCTTCGTTCGCGTTGAATTTGGCCCACAGAAACTTCATTACCAGTTGCACCCCTAATTAGGGGTTGCTGCTTTGATAGCTCCTAACATGAGCGTTAATTTTTTTTTAATGGTACATTATTACACGAGGATGAAAAAAAAACTTTTTCCAACGAATGTTGCAATTACACGGGATAAGAAAAAGTTTTTTCGTCGAGTGTTGTACGAAATTTTATTTTACGAGGCGTAAAACGTCCATTATCGTACCGAGTGGAATAATAGTACATTATGACACGAGGACGAAAAAACGTTTTTTAATGAGTGTGAGTTTGTAGCACGAGCCAAAGGCGAGTGTTGCAATCACACGAGGTTAGAAAACGTTTTTTCGTTGAGTATTATACGAAATTTTATTGTACGCGGTACGATAATGGACGTTTTACGTACGCGAAGGGAGGGAGGGAGGAGGAGGGAGGGAGGGAGGGAGGGAGAGAGGGAGAGAGAGAGAGAGAGAGAGAGAGAGAGAGAGAGAGAGAGAGAGAGAGAGAGAGAGAGAGAGAGAGTGAGAGAGATAATAAAAGGAAAAGAGAGCAAGAGGGACGAGATAATAAGAGGAAGAGAGTGTGAGAGGAAGAGAAAAAAAATCTGCATCTTGGTTATTATCGTCGCGGCTGGGAGATGAGATTACCAGCGAATTAATCCACGCAAGGGACTCTCCGGTTAAGACGATATCCTGGCGCCGCGCGCTCGATCATCCCCGTGCTCATCGACCCGCGAATCCTGTCCGTCCGTGTCCGCGAAAAACAAAAAAGAAACCTGATGCCAAAGCATAAATAAAGTAGAACAGGAAGGCACCGAGAATTGTCAATTAAAACGTACACGAGCGCTATAGGATACACGATTGAACGAAAAAAACGTGTTAATAACTATTGTAACGTGTACGCGTATGTAATCACGGTCACGTGCAATTTCTCGTAGTTCTTCCTTTTGCTGCGTCCTCGCCTTCTCTAAACAGCCTCGATAATCGAACATCGTGAATTTAATACCTGCGAATGAAATTCTTATTTTATTTTTTTCTTTCACTGCAATCCAAATCGCGGAAACAAACATTCAAAAATAGAATATCTTATATCGATAGAATGTTGCATAAATAATTGAATGGAAAAAAATTTTTGTCTCATTTTTTTCAGTGATTTAATATTATCTAAAAAAGGAAATATACAATTGTATGAATGAATAATTAAATAATTGAATACAAAAATATTTTACCTTCATTTTCTCAGAGCGAAAAATTCTAGAAAAAAAAGATCCATATTTATTGGCATGATTTTATATTAGCTAGAACAAAGAAATAAATGTATAATTGAATGAATAAATAAACAAATCATAAAAAAAAATGAATATAGATTTGCATAAATTAATAAATATATAGTTCATTAAAAAAATCTTCAAGCTTAATTTCTTCAGTGCAAAATATTCTAGATAGAAAGGACCCCTATAATTTAATGCCATGGTTTAATATTAACTCGACAAAAAGGAATAAATATATAATTGAATGAATGAATAAATAAACAATAAAATGAAAAATTCTTTAGCTCAATCTTCTCAGTGCAAGATATTGTAGAAAAAAAAAGGACCCATAGAATTTTTCGCCATGATCTAATATTAGCTAAAAACAAGACATAAATATATAATTGGATGAATAAATAAATAAATAAATAAATATGTTAGCTTAATTTTCTCAGCGCAAAATATTATAGAAAAAAAATGACCCGTAGAATTTTGCGCGATGATCTAATATTAGCTAAAAAAAAAGTCATAAATATATATTTGAATGAATTAATAAATGAATAATTCAATAAAAAAATCTTTAAGCTCAGTTTCATCGGTGCAAAATATTCTAGATCGAAAGGAGCCCTAGAATTCAATGCCATTTTTTAAATATTAACTCGACGAAGAGGAATAAATATATAATTGAATGAATTAATAAATAAATAATTAAATAAATAATATTTTAGCTTAATTTCTCAGTGCAAAAAATTCTAGAAAAAAAAAACCCATACGATTTTTACCAATGATTTTTTCTTGACGTAAAAAAAAAACAAAAACAAAATCATATGTATAAAATTAAATAAATGAATAAATAAACGATACATTTTTTAAGCCTTTCCTTCTCAGGCTAAAATATTCCAGAAAAAAATCCCCCCATAGACCTGTTTCCATCGATTTACCATTGACGTAAACAAAACCAAGGATGTATACACCGGAAATAAATGAGTAATGGAATAAAAAAATTCTTCAGCGTCATTTTCTCAGTACGACAAAATTCAGAACGAAAAACAACCCATAAAATGTTTTTCTATAATTTATTCTTGACATAAAAACAAAAAAAGAAACACCTCTACGATGGCGAGCCACAGGCAGAAACTAAAGAGGAGATTGACGGGTGGGAGGTATATGTCGGTATAAAAATGCGGTATCGCAAAATGCTGAGAGACGATGAGAAGATTCGTGTGCGACGTTAGCGCAAAGTCTCGAGATACTTATTGCCTTGAGCAGCCTCGAGGCCGGCTCCCGATCTTGACGATGCTGTTGCTGATGATGATGATGACGATAATGATGGCCAGCTCGGGTCTTGCTCGTGCCCAGCGCGCGCCTATAAAATCGAGCGGCGCTCGGTTACAGCTCGCGGCTTCTCGGAAAACAAGGGAGGGGGGGGGGGCAATACCACGAGCCTCCTATTATTTTACTCCATGGTTCCGAGGCCGTAGACAGAAATGTCTACCTAATTACGTGTCTATCAACCGTCAGTCAAAAGTACGAACGGGTCAACATATCCAAGATGCAACATGTTTTATGACAATTAATGTACGTTTTCTTATCATTTATGTCATCTATAAATCGTTTAGAAAAACAAACATATATACAGCACTTGGTTTTCTTTCGAAAAATAAAAATAGCGAATATTCAAGCTAGTAGTCTCGCCACAGTCACGTTGAAAAGTTTATTCTTCGCTAAATCGATGAAAGCTTTGAAATAATGCGAAATATCCTTATAACGTAGGTAGTACATGTTATCGGGATGTAAAAACTTATAAAGTAATGATGAAAACGCCTAATATAATGTTTACCTTGTTGTTACCGAAACAAACCCAAACAAACCCTCACTTTTGTATCAGACTATCCATTCCGGCTACTAATACGTAGATGCACTGCGTATATGGATATGCAAACACCAGAGTTGTGAATAATGCATTATTTTGATAATGCATTACTGTATACATTACAAATTACAAAAGTAATATCTAATGGATATATGTTCCATTACAAATTACAAAAGTAATGTGTAATGGATATACGTTCCATTACAAATTACAAAAGTAATGTGTAATGGACATATGTTCCATTACAAATGACAAAAGTAATGTGTAATGGATGTGTGCTCCATTACAAATAAGAAAAGTAATGTGCAATGAATGCATGTTCCGTTACAAATTACAAAAAGTAATGTGTAATGGTTGCATGATCCATTACAAATTTCAAAAAGTAATGTGTAATGGACGCATTTTCCATTACAAATTGAAAAAGTAATGTATGATTAATGAGTGCTTCATTACAAAATACAATTACAATAAGGTAATTCGTAGTGGAGAATATTCCATCACAAATGGAGAATATTCCATCACAAGAAAAACGAATTTACTTAAAACAAATTTCAATGAGCGAAATAAAATAATCAGATAGCAATGTGCAAATTTCTAATGTGAGCACGGCAATTTTTCTATTTGTAATGGAATATTCTCCACTACAAATTACTTTTTATCAATTGTAGTTTGTAATGGAACATGCATCCATTACAAATTACTTTTTGAAATTTGTAATGGATCATGCAACCATTACACATTACTTTTTGAAATTTGTAATGGATCATGCAACCATTACACACTACTTTTCTCATTTGTAATGGAACACACATACATTAGACATTACTTTTGTAATTTGTAATGGAACACACATACATTACACATTACTTTTTTATTTGTAATGGAGAACTTATCCAATACACATTATTTAAAGTAATGAGTAATGCATTATTTTAAAATTACTATTTTCACAACTCTGGCAAACACTACTGTAATCTAGTTCTAGTCTGCTCCAGTCGCTTCGTGGCGCTAGCCTCGCTAGACATTGCTTTATTTAAATCGCTATATCTCTGAAACTAGACAGTCAAAATTCATGATTTTTTTACCCACTTCGTCATATGTTCCTCTGTAATTGAGAATTAAAAACAAAAAATCTGTAGAAAAGTTTCGAAGTTATTGCGTGAAATGTGAAATTTTCCACTGCTCCCCATAAGAACACGTGTAAAAGCATGCATTTTTTTTATTGCCAATATCTCGAAAACGGAACGGTGAATCCTTTTGAAATTTTGCTGGTAATCATTTAATAGTTTCCTGAATGAGTCATTAAAATTTAAAAAAATCTATAGAAAAACGCTTTGGCGAGACTACTACTTTAAATGAAAAATTTAATAAATATTTTATTTATAACAAAAGTATGTGGCTCCCGGATGGAGGCCGTGTTGAAGATTAGCGTTATATGTCCACGTTTCGTAAACGTTACAGTCTGCATCATCATTATCATCATGCAGTGGACTTATAAATCTAAATCATGTCGTACATGTTTAGCTTTACAAATACCTAATTTAATAATAAATTAATACTTAGAAATGTTAATTTTTCACTTTAAATAATAATTGACGTCAAATTCGACGATATTGGCGTGTGCTTGACTGAGGTTTTGTCAGTGACTATACATCGGGTTTTAACTGTCCAACAAAAAATTCTCAATTTTTTAAAATTAACACGTTCGGATCATCTTATTATCATCAATAATTACCCAAAAATTCAATATATATTTAATTTTCCAATGATTGCTATTGATTTATCGTTAAAAAAGGCGATACTCCTAATTATTCTAATTAATTTCTCGACAATTACTCAGTCGATTTATTTGAAACTTAGCATAATCAATCGCTTGATCCTAAATCTTGATGATGTAATATTTTCCGAATTTACGGCGATTTAGTTCCATTCGTTTTGCAATCATTGACATCTGCAGAAGCTGTTTTTCCATAAGCAATCGTGTTAAATTCATATGTTTATAACTATTAAATTATTTACTGAAAAAATTCTAAAATAATTCACGTATTGTTATTCTATCGAGAACTATTATTCCTCAAATTTTCAAGAATTTTGGCCATTTTTTAATATCCATCCAGTAATACCTTGAAAATATCCGAGGAGCTTTTTACCACCGTATATCGAGCAATACTAATAAGGCCCTATTGAGGTCCTGAATTGGACTCTATCAAAATTTCTACGTGGGTGGATCCATATGACAATTTCAGCACGGTTACCGATATTTCCTTTCTTTTCCGTCGTTGTATTACAAAAATCTTTACATTTTTTGAGAAATCACATGACGGTGAAGTAAAAATTAACGAGACAATAGGAACAATCAGGAACGATCTAACCCATTATAAATTTTTAATAGAAAAGAAAAATGCTCGTTAAGTTTAGGAAAAAAGAACTACATACGCGAATTCATTCTGAATTTGATATTTCGTTTATTTAAGTGTTTCGTAGCAGTGCTAATTGTAAGTTCGACTCGACAAATTTGCGTATTATACCTATACTCATTTTTTTCCGTCTTTTGCAATCTCTTATCCATCAACCCCTACCCCCCTACAAACCCTCCCTCCCCCCACGTCTAATCAATAAAATACGTTTTCTTTTGCATCGCGTCGCGACAGTGTGTACAAGTGCGTCTACTTTTTTCCTGCTGCCACCCACGTGTCACGTATTACGCGGGTACATATTTACGGTTGTACTACGATTTGTACGAACGCACGTGTCATACCTGCACGTGCCTCCTTAATACGTATGTTTTTTTCCCCGCTCGCGGCTACTTTTCATTTTGTACTTGACACGTCGCGAGGCTGCCCCGCGTGTTATCTCGTACATTGTTATCTATCGTAATATTATTGACTCACACGTATATGGCGATATCGTACGTCTGGTTTTTATTTCTTCTGCTGAAAAATGACGACTCTATATTCTACGGGCGAGCGCTACCGTTCTTCCGTCATACCGATTCTTGGACGAAAATACCACACTCTTAAGACCTTAGGCCACTTTAGGATTTTCCAAAAATCGATTTTTTTTTGTTAAAAATGTACCTTAGTACCTATAAAATTATGTTCCAAAAGATTATGGGTGTGAAAAATCTCTAAGTACTCGGTTTTCGAAATCTAGCGCAACCCCTCTTGATCCATGTCGTGACTTTCGACTAACTTTAAACGCGTTTATCTCAAAACTACATTTCTCAAGTCGGCCGTCCTCATAACTCAAACAAATTTCAACCGATTCACTTGAAATTTTAACTGTATATTTAGAATTACATTTTCTGAGGCACTACGCAGGATTTTTTCATTATATCATATAGTTCCTTTTTTATAAACAATTTTCTGACGATTTTCTCATGGCATTTTATACTTTTTGATTTAGAAATGCGCCATTTTGACAAAAAACAATATATCAAAAAAATCCTACGTACTTCTATAGCTATTCTTGTATATAATCGAAAAAACTTTAGTGTCTCATCATAATTGGAATATTATAGGAGCTGTTGGTCCGGCCGTTGACCTTCCAGAAATGAAGGCGTCATCGGAAAAATGTTGCACAGTCGCCATTTTGACATGTATCGCTGTACAAAAATAATTTTGTATAGCCAATTAGTTGTATAATAAAACCCCTATTTTGTTACTCCGATTTATTTTATGGTTTCGCTGAAGAAAAAAAAACACAAAATATGCCCTTTTTTAGCCTCCAGAGTGGCCTAAGGCCTTAATTAATTATTATATTTATTATATTGAATTTATATAGTAGTAGTATTTATTCCTTGCATACCCTTTTAAGGGTGTTTACATTAGTGCCTTTCCCTTCACCTTTACATACATTTTTACATCGGTTTTCTTGTTATCTTACGTCTATCTTAATGTTCTAGTTTCTCGAATTGCCTTATGTAGTCGCATTGTTGTTTGGCCGGTTGCTTTTTCAGTTGTGCCTTTATTTTACAGTCTATTTCTATAACCCTGCTCTTTTCCAACCATTGTTCCAATTTCTTTACTATCTCTTCATTGAGTTTCCCCTTCACCTCTGGACACTCGCAAATGTGTCGCAAATTTTCATTTGCCACTTTGAAAATTCTGCATTTGGAGTCTGCATACCCTTTTTTGCCGTCTCTTCCGATATTCCCACATCTTATCCTTGGCCATGTTTCTTTTATTTCTCCGCTGATCGCCTCGTCTTCCCAGTATCTTTCCATGTGTATTCCTGTTTTCCTATGCTTGTATTCCTTGCAGTATGTGGACACGTCAACTTCACTCCAAACGTATTGAATTTATTGTTCAATTTTTATTTTTGTGCCGCTTTCTATTTTTTTTTGTCCAGCTTCCTTATGTTTCCATTCCATATTGATTGCCTGATTTCTTCATCACCTACGCTTTCCATGGCTTCTTTCATTTCTTTTCCCCATTTTGATGGATTGCCATTTGTAATTGCTCGTACTTCCTTCCTGAGGCATTTCTTGGGCCACCTAACGTCCTCCATCTTCATTACTTCTACTAAATATCTCGCGGCTCTTTTCCATCTTTCGACCTCCATTCCCCTACACCCTGCTTCAGTTCGACTGATGTAGTTCGTGATATTTTTACTAATTCCCATGGCCATTTTTACATATCTTGCCTGGAATTTTTCCACTTGCTTCCTCCTCTTCCAACCCCAAATTTCGGAACCATACAGCATTCCATTTTTTTACAATTGCGTCCATTAGGTGTAATCTTCTTTTGAGGCTACTAGTTTTTGCACGCTTAAAGGCTCCCCCATGACGCGTTAATGACTTTGTTAATTTTTCCCATCAGGATTTTAGTATGTTTTTCGAATGTGTTTCCCGTAGAGAACCATATATCTAGATATTTGTATTTTTTAACTACTTCCAACTCTTTATCTTTGTACTTCAATTCCTTGCTTTTCTGTTTTTGCCCCACATTTCTAAAAACCATTATCTTTGTTTCATTTATGTTGAATTTATATATTATATTTATTATTTATTATATTGATATATGATATTGATTTATTATACTGATTAATATTTTTATCATCGGTGAGTATAATTGTCACTATTTAGTGACAATAATACTCACTGGCGATAAATATATTAATAATAATAATTAAATAAAATTGAATCAAACCGAAAATAATAAATTCATGATATTTCTTGAATTACTGACCTATCACTAGATTGTCTTTGCGCAATCAGAGATCAATAACATTCGCGATAGAATATTGGAAAAAAAAAACTCCATCGCAAAAACTACAGCGTTCAGAAGCGTGATTGGCCAATTGCTTCGCTGCATTCCTGCATAGCTCTTACGTTCCGTCGGTGCATTCGCGCTGCGCCGCAACAAAGTTTCACGATCCCTGAGCTACGAGCATCGCGAGAATGAGCCGGTATGTATTTCTCTTCGTGGCTCGACACGTGCGTTTGAAAACAATAACAAAAAAAAAAAACGCACTCAGCTCACAAACAAAAGTCTCGTTGGTCGATAGAAATTGATCCCCGTATAAAATGTGTATATCGTATCACCGATTTCTGTTATTTCTTTTCGTACGAAATAATAGACACGCCCTCTATTTTTTGTCTCGTGCCGCACGCGCTGCGTGACGGTGAGATCTCGTATAAATTTAGTTACTTCGGCGCCAAGGCCGATTATTGTATTGTAGACTGTTCGATATACATATGGCTCGTTATTCCCCAGCTGCTCGGGGAAAAAAAAAAACATTTTCGTAATGACTAAATAATGTTGCATCATTTACAGATATTTCTGCGTTTCTTTTTTTTTTTTTACGTTGTTTACATTGTTACAAAACACGAAATCGATCGATGTGAAATTACGCGATGGAAAATTTTGGGGATCACACGTGTCGATGGCGTTTCGAAATGCATTGAATGTAAGGCGAGTCTGTGTGCGTCTGAAATAATTTAACACTTCACCTACAGTGGGTAGAGCAAGTATTTGCACACATCGTGTTTTTCACATTGTCTTTCGAAAAAAAATCAAATGCTTTAAAAAATTTTTTTCGAACATTTGATTTGTCTTCGAAAAAAAAAATGCAAAAGTATTTTATTTTTTTATGCAGGATAATTTGAAAAGCACGAGGTGTGCAAATACTTTTTTTACCCGCTGTATATACGAGGATCGTTTGAAAAGTTTTAAGGTAGTAACCTCGCCAAGGCGTTTTTGTATAGATTTTTTTTTAATTTTGTGGGCTCATTCAGGGCACTATTAAACCTGCAAAATTTCAAAAGTATTCACTGTTCCGTTTTCGAGATATTGGCAATCAAAGATTTCATGGTTTTACACGTGTTGTTATGGGGAGCAGTGGAAAATTTCACATTTCACGCAATAACTTCTTTTTTTTCACCTATTTTCGGTAAAAACTAAGATGATTTAATTACCATAACTCGAGAAAAAATGTCGAAAAAAATCTGAAATAATTCTATTGCGTTGAAAATAGAAAAATAAAATTTTTTCCTTTCTTGAAATTTTACCACAAACCCCTTAGTTCTCGAGTTACGGTAATTAAATCATCCGATAATTTACCGAAAATAGGTGAAAAAAAATGTCGAAAAAAAATTTCAAAAAATTCTCGCGAACTGTACGAAAACCGATTCAACTTTTTACTATCTTGTGGTTTTCCTTGAATCCTTGTCGTTTTCGCGATACACGTTATTTTTCAAATTGTTTCTTTTTTTAATCAAAATATCTTTAGAAAAAAAAGTACGAAGATGAAAAAAAAACAAAATTGAAGCTTGAGCATCCCCTTTTATGATTCCGGTCAAAGAAATGCATAAAAAAATGTTGTCTTTAAACGGTGTCCACCAGAAAGAAACAAAAAAAAATGGCGAAAAATTGTCTTTTGAAAAAGGGTACTAGTCGTAAAAAAAATAGTAAAAAATTTTCAAAAAAAAAACGGAATGAAGGTGAATTCCTCCCCTTCAAAATGCCGTTTATTAAATTCATTTATGTCAATTGTCAGCGAAATGGCATATCAAATCGTTCCAGAACTTTTTTTGCATGTTTGTCCGTAAACTTTTCGTCGTTAGTTTATATATAGAAGATTTCTTGTACTTTGATAAATAAATGTTTAACCTGTCAAAGAAAACGTGAAATAAATTTATACACGTAATATTTATGTACACATTTATATATCAATAGAAGGAAGTACTCTACGCGTGACATACGTATGTATGGATATATCTGTCTACCAATGTGTATATATATATATAGGTAGGTAGATAGATAGACAAAAATGCATATGCACATATATATACCTATATATAAATATTTTTTCTACTATCGTATCCGTATAAGTGTATCGGACTCGGGAGCCAGTCTCGTCTATATTATATCCTCCTATTCCTCTACCGATAGTCACCCATGGGGCATTTCATGTCGAAGCAGCCATCATTAATTTGCCATCGACCTGCTTCGCCAGGAAGATAAGCAGCAACAATCATAAATTCCGTTAAATTCTAGACCTTATTGTTTTCGAAAAAAATATGATGGGGTTGAAGTTTGCATCGTTGGAACGCAAAGAAAGTTCTTTTTAATTTTTTAAAATTTCTTCATTTTCATTACAATCTATCATTTTTTTGCAGATCAAGATCGTGGATCTCTCATGAGAATGAGAAGAAAAAACTGTTTGAGTGATTTTCGTACCCTAAATCGGCGAGAAAACGTAAGCAATAAAAGAAGAATTAACTTTCGTTGCATTCCAACGATGCACACTTCAACATCATAAAATGTGAAATTTTGCGTTTTTGTTATCATTCGCAATCACGATGACATTTTATTTTATTACAATTTGTTTTTACCATACGTATATGTTCTTTAATTTAAATTGGTTTGTTGTACTTTTAGTGAATTTTTAATGTTTTCGTTTGGGTTTTGTTTGGCTTTCGTTATGGTCCGCGATTACTATTTTATTTTTCACTATGCGGTTATGTTATATAATTTAAGGCACTTTGTTATACTTTTTGGTATTTTTTTTTATTTTGCAATTTTTTGGGAGTTGTTTGGGTTTTTATCGCCCGGTGCCGGGTTTATATTTCATTTTATCTTATTTTTTACCATGCGTAGACATTCTATAATTTCGTTTACTTTGTTATACCTTTCGTTGTTTGCGAAAACGAATGGAACGAAATAGCCATAAATTTCGAAAATATCATCAAGATTTAGGATCGATCGATTGGTTATGCTAAGTTTCGAATAAATCGACTAAGTAAGTGTCGAGAAATTAATTAAAGTAATAAGGAGTATTGCTTTTTTTAACGATGAATTAATAGCAATCATTGGAAAATTCAATATATGTTGAGTCTTTGGGTAATTATGGATAATAATAAGATGATCTGAACGTATTAATTAAATTCAAAAATTGAGAATTTTTTTTATCGGACAGTTGAAACAGATGTAGTCACTGATAAAACTTCAGTCAAACACACGTCAACATCGTCGAGTTTGACTTCAATTATTATTCAAAGTGGAAAATTACTATTTCTAAGTGTTAATTCATTATTAAATTGGCTATTTGTAAGGCTAAACATGTACGACATGATCTAGCCTTATAAAAACACGATTCGCCCATTTTAGACTAACTTTTTGCTCGACGATCCATCCAGTAAGGGGACGTCCATTAATTACGTGAGCTCCAAGTGGGAAGGGGGGGGGGTTTGGCAACATCTCACTAAATCTCATTTAGGGGTTGGGGCGTCAATGAAAATTGCACGTCAACTTTGTAATTCAGAAATTATACTATTATAACATTGTGTAAGATACAGGATGCAAATATGGACACCTCAAGGCCTAAATTATTCTAGAAGGATAAATATTTTAAGAAAACAATAATAATAACACCATTGTGATTGCTTTATTATATTTGGTAACAATCAGATTTATTAAGTTTTTATATCCTTTGTAATAAACATTTTTAAAAAACCCGTGAAATGTCGATATTTCCAGACCAGTCCATATTAACACTATGAAATAAAAATAATCAAATGTTCTTATTAATCTTCTTATTCTAGTCTTAGGCATTAAGTTATTGCTTCATTAATTTTAATCAAATATTTTTCTGTTCAGATGAACAGATCTTAGTATATTCTTTGAAGTCAAATTGCCCATGTATCGAGTAGGGAAGCTGGTGTCGGAGCACTGCCCTACCGTACCCTTTTTTTTTAAACTAAATAACATTAAATTAAAGCCGTTATAGTGCACCTTAAACGTAGTATCATTTCCTCTTCTTCTTTTACAGAAAAAAATGTATTTGATGGAACACTCTATCAGTAAGTCTTTATTAGTGGTATGAAGCAAAATACATGAACATATCGAACAAATGTAACCATTTAAAAATTATGGAGAAAATCTCACGTGCGGGGAAGGGGGGGGGGGGGTTGCCTCCACATCTCATCAAATCTCACCAGGGGCGCAGGGTCCAAATTAAAGAAAAAAACACCTCACGTAATTAACGAAGGTCCCCCAATACCTTAAGGGCATGTACAAGGTCAACATAACCTCACAAATTATCCAACCCAGTTTTCTCATAAATGGTTAAGGTTTTTGAGGAAAAACAAAGCATCAGGCTCTGGAGAATATCCTGACACAGAGCTTGACGATTTTCTTTTGCTCTAAAAATTATTCATCTTTGAGGAATCTCGGTTCGAAAATTTGAGCTATCTTTTTCGCACTCATATGTCACGTGGTACACCTTCTACTTCGCCTTAAGTACTTAGGCCACTCTAGAGGTAAAAAAACTGCATATTTTGTGATTTTTTTTTCAGCGAAACCATAAAATAAATCTAAATTACAAAATAGGGGCTTCATTATACACATAATTGACTATACAAAATTATTTTTTTCACAGCGATACATGTCAAAATGGCGACTGTGCAGCATTTTTTTGATGACGCCTTTATTTCTGGAAGGTCAACGGCTGGACCAACAGCTCCTATAATTTTTGAGTTATGATGAGACACTAAAGTTTTTTCGATTATATGTAAGAATAGCTATAGAAGTACGTAGGATTTTTTTGATGTATTGTTTTTGTCAAAATGGTGCATTTCTAAAACATAAAGTATAAAATGCCATGAGAAAATCGTCAGAAAATTGTTTATAAAAACGGAACTATGCCATATAATAAGAATCATATGTAGTGCCTCAAAAAATGTAATTCTACATATACAGTTAAAATTTCAAGTGTATCGGTTGAAATTTGTTTGAGTTATGAGTCCGGCCGGCTTGAAAAATGTACACCGAGAGAATTAAATGTTAAAAATTACCGTGCAGTAACGGTAACCAGATGAGAACCCTGAAACTTCGCTTATTATAACTGAGTAAAACACAGATTTTCACGAAAATAAAATAAAATTTCTTCTTCAGATAGAAAATTTTACCAGATTTTCTAGTAAATTTTGATGTGTAACAAAATACGCAAAACTTAAATTTAAAAAATATATAATATCAGCGAAATTTTACTGTGCATTTTATTATATTATGCCTTTCAAAAATGTCTATAAAAAAGTATCGTCTTTATAACAGTTATTTTAAGAGCTATTATAAAATTTAATGAGTGTTATAGGAAAATGTATTGTGCTCTCGATAAAAATTATCGTGCGCGTTACCCTTCTTGTATAGTAAAATTTTAGCTACGTATTTGAAATTTTCTGTAACGTGAGTTAAAAAAAAACTTGTCGCATACGAATTATTATGCTTTTCTCACTTGTCACCACAATGAAATATATCACGGTAATTTTTACCGTGAAATTCACGACAAAAATTACTTTTTAATTCTCTCCGTGTAGTTTTGAGATGAAAGCGTTTAAAGTTAGTAGAAAGTCACGACGTGAATCAAGAAGGGTTGCGCTAGAATTCGAAAATCGAGTACTTAGAGATTTTTTACCCATCATCTTTTGGAATATCATTTTATAAGTACTGAGGTACATTTTTAACGAAAAAAAAACGATTTTTGGACAATTCTAGAGTGGCCTAAGGCCTTAAATCGGGGTTCTATTGACGCGGGACGGCCCATACGTAAGCGCGTCTCATATAAGACGCGATGTCCGCGTTGAGTGTCTCTCTCTCTCTCTCTCTCTCTCTCTCTCTCTCTCTCTCTCTCTCTCTCTCTCTCTCTCTCGGGAGGAGGACTCGTATGTATGTGTGTGCGTCCGTGGTAACGTGTTATATATGCGCGAACACGCGAGAGCTCTCGAGGATATATCGGGGCCGTGGGAATGAGCGCCCTGGCGCTGTGCCGCGAAGCGAGGCGAGTCGCGAGCGCGCGCGACGTCACGCGGCACGAGCTCGGCGACAAGAAGCAATACCGCAATAACATCGAGTGTACAGAATAGTAGGAACGGAGGAGAGGCTCGCGTGCCTCGTGCCCGCACTCACCGGCGCGGCGGCGTTCCAGCTCTTCTTGCTTTACACTGCAGAGTTCGCGCGTTCCTCTCCTCCACCTCCTCATCCTTCCGAGCTGTTCTCGCCAATGACCTCAGCTCCTCTCTTGTCTCTTAGCCCTTTTTGGCCTTCTGTTCTTCTTCACTCCACTGAGTGAACTCTTCTCCTCTTTTCTGTTCCTCTTCGTTGTCCTCGGCTCCTTCTTTCGTTGCTCTTCGATTGGCCTCTTTGGTACTTGTCCTCAGCCTGTTGGTCGTCTTTTATTTTGTTGTCTTTTTTTTTTTCGTCGTCGACTATCTCCGTTGACTTCACTCTCTCCTCCTTTGGCTCTTGGTCCTATGTTCGGTTGGTCTCCATTTGGTTTTTCTCAATTTGGTTTTTCTTTTGCTTCTTCTTCTTCTGTTGGTCTTGAATCTGGATTTTGGTCCTCCCTCATTCTGTTCTTCACAGTTTGGCTTCTATTTGCCCTTCTTCTCTGCATCTTGGTCCCCTCTCAGGGCGTTGTTGTCCGTTGGACTTCTACTTGCTCTTCTCGTCTGCATCTTGGCCCTTCCCGTGCAGAAATATTGTCATGGATACAGTCCGATTCGGACTAGGATCCTGGTTTCTCAATCGGAATCCAGTCGGACATCGGATCCGACCCGGGAGCGAAATGGAACGCTCGGAAATCGGATTCCAGCCAGGCGCCTAATCCGGAACTATTAACACCTTAGGCCACTCTAGGATTTTCCAAAAATCGATTTTTTTTTGTTAAAAATGTACCTTAGTGCCTATAGGATTATATTCCAAAAGATTATGGGTGTGAAAAATCTCGAATTCTAGCGCAACCCCTCTTGATTCATGTAACTTTCTACTAAATTTAAACGTGTTTATCATAGAACTGCATTTTTCAAGTCCGCCGGACTCATAACTCAAACAAATTTCAACCGACTCACTTGAAACTTTAACTGTATATTTAGAATTACATTTTCTGAGGCACTACGTAGGATTTTTTAAAATTATATTGCATAGTTCCTTTTTTATAAACAATTTTCTGACGATTGTCTCATGGCATTTTATACTTTTTGTCTTAGAAATGCGCCATTTTGACAAACAAACAATGTATCAAAAAAATCCTACGTACTTCTATAGCTATTCTTATATATAATCGAAAAAACTTTAGGGTCTCATCATAACTCAAAAATTATAGGAGCGTTGGTACGGCCGTTCACCTTCCAGAAATAAAGGCGCCATCGGAAAAATGCTGCACAGTCGCCATTTTGACATGTATCGCTGAGAAAAAATAATTTTGTATAGTCAATTACGTATATAATAAAACCCCTATTTTGTAATTCCGATTTATTTTGTGATTTCGCTGAAAAAAAAATCACAAAATATGCCCTTTTTTGGTCTCTAGAGTGGCCTAAGACGTTAAGGACTGTAGTTAGAATCCAAATAGAAACTTTGCATAGGATCCAGGCTAGAATCCCCGAACTTCTAAAACAAGATCTCTTTCAATATCGAATCGGATCCCAGGAATGAATGTAAAAATCACCAGGAGATACCGATCCGCATCAGCTGGAGATGTTGGACGTTTTCTGAAATCATTTATTCAAGGATCTGAAAAAGATTATGTAAGAATTGGTGCTACAGTATAACTGTCAAAACTTATATATTTTAATAACAAAATTTCGAACCAAATTCTCTACAATTAATAAAAAAATGTCGAAAAAAGAATATATTGACCTTAAAAGACTTATATTCCCTGGAAAAAAGTGATATAGGTTATTTATTTTGAGTAATTATATTGAAATTCAATGGAGATCGTTCGAACTAAGAAAATATCTATTTAATTTTCTAAGAAAAATGTATTTAATACGTATTTGAAATTCTTGCCACCACGTCTCCGCCTTGTGCTACATAGTGGGCGCCATCTGGATCCCGATGCGGATACCCCTTCAACGGAATCCGTATCATATCCCGATCGGGAACTGATCGGAACTTAGATATCCTTAAGAAATTTTTGCACGGGGCATTATTGTGCATTTGGCTCCTCTTTTGTACCCCCTCCTTTGTACCTTGGTCCTCTCTCATGCCGTTGTTGTCCATTTGGCTCCTATTTGCTACCCTCCTTTGTACCTTGGTCCTATCTCATTCCGTTGTTGTCCATTTGGCTCCTATTTGCCACCCTCCTCTGCATCTTGACCCTGTTTCATTCCGGTGATCTCCATTTGGCTTCCCAATGCTCGCCTCCTTTGCACCTTGGTCCTCTTTCAATCTGTCGTTCTCTAGTTGACTTCTATTTGATCTCCTTTGCATTTTAGTCCTCTCTCATCCGGTTGTTCTTCATTTGGCTCCTATTTGCTTTCCTCCCTTGCATCTTGATCATCTCTCATTCCGTTGTTCTCCACTTGGCTTCTATTTGCTCACCTTCTCTGCATCTTAATTTTCTCTTCGTTTGGTCTCTATTTAATTTTTCTTTGGCATCGCCTTTGGATCTTGGTCCTATAGAATTGTGTTGTTTTCCATTAGGTTTCCCACCCTCTTTCTGTTGTTCGTGGATCTCGATTTCTGCGCTCTTCTGCTTTTCCTCCTCTACTCCTTTCTCCTTTACCTCATCTTCCTTGTTTTCTTCGTGGTCCTGTTCCATCCCCTTCTCCTCATCATCCTACTCATCCACTTCTTCTCTCTTTCTCTACTCTCTAATCAGAGACAGAGAGAGCGAGAGAGAGAGAGAGAGAGAGAGAGAGAGAGAGAGAGAGAGAGAGAGAGAGAGAGAGAGAGAGAGAGAGAGAGAGAGAGAGAGAGAGAGAGAGCGTGAGTACTCGTTAGCTGCAGCGAAACGAGTACATTTTTCTTCATATAATTATGTCCAATCGAATTATCGATGAGTTATTGATTCGTCGTAGGGCGGAAAAAGAGAGAGAGACAGAGAAAGAGCCAGTCGTCGTAAGCAAAAGGTGGACGTGGAGAGGGAAAAAGAGGGAGAGCGTGAATAAGGAGAAATAAATGACACAATTACATTATTATTATTATTTCGCAATTAGCTGGCGCCTTGTAGAAAATTGTGATCTTCGAGGTTGCGCGAGATGAAATGGAAGATTTTTCACGAGGCTCGTGAGACCTCGATTATTTTTTTTTCTTATCGCATGCTTAAAAGCATGTTTAATTACGCATGTACGCAAGTGGCCCCCTCGGGGTTTTCGGGCGTCCCAAAGCAGCCAGACCGCCTCGCCTTCTTCTCTTCCTTCCCTCTTTCCCCTCTCCTAAGTCACTCGGAATTCTTCACGAAAGGCGCGGAGAGACGAGAAGAGAGACGCGTGACAGCTCGTACATAGTGCGTGAAAGTAAATTTTTTAATTGTTTACTCAATCGCAGGATTAAGTGTTCTTGACACGCTTCGTTTATTTCTCGCTTGGCCCTCTTCTCGTGGACTCGCGATTTTCACTTTGGTTTTTTTTTTTACGCATCGCGTAGGTTATGCGATAAAATATATTTCTTCCGGTCGAGACATGTTTTTTGTGGTTTAATGAGAAACATTTTCGTAATGAGTAATTTATTAATTGGTGTTTATTTATTTAATTATTTGTTTGTTTGAGTTTGCTTATTTATTTATTTAATGATATATTAATTGAATTTAATTATATATTAATTTATTACTTAATTATTTATCCATTTGTTCATTTCGTTGGGTTCGTGCATTTATTTATTTATTTTTATTGATCTGTTCATTTATTCATTTGTTTGTTCGATTTCATTTATGTATTTATTTTTTTTATTGATTTATTGATTTACTTATTTGTTAGTTGTGTTTTGTTTATTCATGTATTTATCTATTTATTTATCCATATTATCCTTCCAATTCATTTTCTTATTCAATTATTTATTAATTCATTTATTCGGGTTCGTTCATTCATATCCTTATTCATTTTTATTCACCAATTCGCTCATTTATTTATTCGTGTATTTATCGGTTATCAAACCATGAAAACACATCTGGGTGTACCCCTCGTAAATTTATCCGATCCGAGAAACGAGTCAAGTTTTCTCTTCGTTTTTGCCGTTGATCGTCATCGGCGATACACGAACGTTGTTATTATGACGATCAACGGCAACGAAAATTGCTTCTCGCGATTCCCGCGGTACTTACATGCGCCTCTGCGTATATATTTACGCATGATATATATATATATATATATATATATATATATATATATTTACGAGATCTCCGAGAAACGACACGCTGGGAATTCAGAAAGTCCCCGGAGCCATTCGACAGCCCAATAAAAAGGAGTGTCGAAACTCCACTCAAGCCGAATTCGCGTCGCGAGAGTTCTCGATCGGGGACTTAATGAATCAATTAATTTAATCGATTATCCTATACGAACATCGTGAAAGTGCCAATACATTTATTCCACTCTGACGTTGTACATTCTTATCCTGCAATGTGTTTTTTTTTCTGTCAATCGCCTTTTTTTTTATGCTTTACATTATTTTCCCGCATGACATATATATGTATGAGTCGATTTATTTATTAATATATGTATTAAAAAAAAAGGTATGGGTCTAGGATCCCGGCGCCTTAGGACGAGCATCTGGCTCTAATACACCGCTGTACGGTGTGTTGCCTGCTCCCAGGCGCCGCGTACTGACGTGCCCTCTAGCTACGATTGTCGAGAAACTAATCCCCCCTCGCTTCCGCCTCTTCATTGTCCGTAAGGACATGCGTAAAGGACACCCTAGAATTTTCACTGATCGTTGATAAAATCGCAAAGTAAAACTTTCATTATATTTTATGGCAGTAATTAATAATGGACTTCACGATAAATTTAGGAGAGAGAAAAAATAAATGAGAATAATTACGATCGAGATCGTTTTACGGTCGTTGCGGAAGGATTTTTCACCGGGACACTTTTTATTTTGATTTTCAATTTAAAAATTCCGTGATACATTTTCATTGGACACATGTTTAGATTATCAAAATCTGTTACATTAATTAATGATCAATGAATTAACAAAATTCCTTGAACATGAATGAAGTATCGATAAAAAAAAAGTATTAGTAAAAATAGCAATTAATAATCTAATAACAAAAATATATTTTTCAATGGAAGCATCAACAAAATATTAATTTAAAAAAAGTAGCAATGCCGAAGAACATTACGAAAGTAATATTGAAAAGATATTGGTAAAGAAAAACGTTTATAAAAATAATAATGAAAATATATTATTAAATAAAAGCATCAATAAAGTAATAATAACAATATATTATTGAATAAAAGCATTGATAAAATAATAATAATAAAGTATCAATAAAACAAGTAGTAGTGAATAAGAACATTACTGAAATAATAATGAAAAGATATTGGAGAAGAAAAGTATTGTTGCAATAATAATTAAAAAAAAAACAAATATTAGTAAAGAAAAACGTTAATAAAATAATAATGAAAATATATTATTGAATAAAAGCATTGATAAAATAATCATAATAGAATATCAATAAAAAAAACATCAATAAAATACTCATTTAAAAAAAACAAGAAACAATATTTTTTTCCGAGCATCTGCAAATTCACTATCGATCAACAATTTCACCTCGTTTCGTTAGACAAACACCTTTATCGAATTAACCCCATCGCGGCTGCAACCAAGCCTTAAACATTATTCACCCCTTGGGCCACTTTGATTCCATTATTACTATTATTATTATCATTATTGTTATGTCATGCACGGTCAGTGGGCACCTCTTCTCACAATCTTCCCTCCCCATTTGGCCATGCAGGACTTGTATCTTTTATTATTTTGCCATATGATGCGCGGGGGGCGATTCGCCCCTGGACGAGCCCTTGTCGCGCGGGGCTCGCATGGAAAATCATGTGAACTTGTTCACATACGAGCAGCAGCCTCGTCTCGCTTAGGTGCACACATGTGCCGACTATGTCGTACCCCTCCCCATATGGGCAGCACGTGTGTCCGTTTCTCTATATATGCCACTCCGAACGACTAATACCGCACAAGACTGGAACGAGTTTCCGCGTTGAATGTGCATCCTTCCTTACACGCGGGGTGGACTTTTGCATATCGCGTTCGTATGTGTGTACGTATATGTGGGTATATATATATATATATATATATATATATATATATATATATATCGACCAATATTTGTAACTTGATAGCACCGATCTATCTTAACAAAAACAAATATTTATATAAACTTGATAATAAAATATAAATACGCACACGCATATGTATAAACCAAAAAATAAATATCCATTTATAAATAAATGAATAATCAAATATTTGTAAATAAATTTTATATATATATATATGGGTGTGCATATTTATATTTTATTATCAAATGTATATAAATGTTTGTTTTTGTAAAACTAGGTCGGTGTAAACGCAGATATATAAACGAAAAAATTAATATCCATATATAAATGAATGAATAAATAAATATCTGAAAATAAATTATATATATATATATATATAATTTATATACAGATATTTATTTATTCATTCATTTATATATGGATATTAATTTTTTCGTTTATATATATATATATATATATATATAATTTATTTTCAGATATTTATTTATTTATATATGGATATTTATTTATTCATTTATATATACGCGTGTGCATATTTACATTTTATTATCAAATTTATATAAATATTTCTTTTTGTTAAGCTACATCGGTGCTATCAAGTTGTAAATATTGGTCAAGACAAAATTGTTTTCCAAAGTGTTCAGAATTTTTTTCGGTCCAATCATTTTCAGTTTGACGTAAATAAAAATCGCCTTCTGCCGAAAGTATTCTGTAGATAAATTGTTTTGAAAAAATGTTAATTTCGAACTATTAATGCCCGAGAAAATAATTGGGCCAGAGAAATATCAATTTCAAGATTTTTGAGAGAGAGAAAGAGAGAGAGAGAGAGAGAGAGAGAGGGGGGGGGGGGAGAGAGTCTGAAGGGAACCCGATGAATTAAATTTCGTTTGAGTGCAACGAATTTATGTGCGCAGCAGATGAAACGTTTTTTTTTCTTCTTTATCTTTCAACGTATACTCGGTCGATTCATGATCCCGAGGGGTGCCGAAATATCGTCCGTAATATCCAGCCACGTCTTCCGCATTCGCAGACCAAAGTTTGTCCCGGGCCCTCCCATTTTGGCGCCAGAACTTTCAATCTTTTCCGTTGAACTCGAGACCCCCTTGGCTGAAATATTGCGAGGGAACCCCCAAAGGAACCCCTCGAATCTTTTCCAAACGGGTCTCAGGTCACCGCAGCCACAGGGGAGTCGTCTCGCCTTTTCTTAACGGACTCGGTGGCTCATTGTCGTCTAGTTTGGCCGTTGCAACCGACCCCAAAGACGCGCAACAAATTTTGATCGTGAACCGTTCAGATTGATTCTGCAGCCAAAAATTTTATTGCGGAATAAAATCTATTTCGACTCTGTTAGGTCATTTCGTTGGAACGATATCGCGATGACTTAAGTCTAATTGATGGAGGAAGGAGTGAGGTATTGGGATTCATGGTAGACAAGAAAATATGACGACAGATAATTATGTTCAATAGTTTGTTTTTTTTTATTAATGAAATAACAAAATTGGAAGACGTTCGATGAGGTTTGATCGGGCCAAAGCCGATTAAGATTAAAGCCGTTATCACAAGATTCTCCTTACATCATCTAAACCCTAATATCTATTAGGTACAATTATCACAATCGCGTACAAGTACAAATTGTTCGCGAAAAAAATACATATATAACATATATATGTATAAATATATCAACTTCCGTTTTTTTCCCTTGATTCAAGGACGAACGAAAAACTGAAACAAATCTAAACCCTTTTTGTTCCGAACTCGTGTTGACGTGTGTCACGCTTCGTATACGTCTTACGAACGTAACTGTTGATCAAGTGTCAGTTCGCGAGTAATCAACGAAAAGTGTGTTTTTCGTATTAAAAAAAAAAGTACAACCTAAACTTATCGATCACAGTTTTTTTTTTGCCTCGCGAGGTTGTTCGAAGGCCAATGACGTTGATTGGCCGTGATGAGATGTCATCTACTCGTTGATCGAGTCTTCTGTTGACTTGTCCAGGATTGCCATTGGATTTGGATGTTGTCAGACACTGAAGACCCAAATGCCAGTTGTCTCGGTTATTTCCTTCCTCCACGTTTGAAAGGGCCCATCGCGTACCATCGCGAGTTCTTCCTTTCCACTTGTTTGAGGTAGATGCTGAGTCGCGGACCACGTGTCACGCGATGCAAAAGGAATTGCACAGACACAAGTGCGCCTCATTGGCGAATGATGTAGATTCAGGCAACTTGCATCTCGGGCAGTTGATTGAGGGAGAATGCTCGTTCCTTGTAGCAGAGATCACTGTCGGCCAATGAGAGGGTGGTCCAGTAGAAGTCACCGGCGTGGGTGTGGGCGAAGTGGACGGGTACGTAGCACTGTCCAGGTACAACCGGCACGACGGTCATTTGTCCATCGAGGCAGACGGTTATAGCGGCACCTTCCTCAGCTTCCTGAAGACCCGCGAGAAGACGTTGCTCCAGCGCCTCGTTGCAATTATTCTGATTGTCAACCTCCTCGGTGAAGACCTCCGACTGTGGCTCGGCTTTCTGTTGCTTGGCGATTTTCGTGCTCTTCTTACGCAAAAGACGCAACAACGGTTTTAGTATGTCGCGCACTCTTCGTACGCTCGATGTCTTGTTGTTCTTAGCGTTGCTCGACATCTTCAGATTGTAAAGATTGTCGTTCAACTCGTTCTCGCACTCGAACACGTGGCTCATCGTGGCGGCCATCTTTGATTTATACGCGCAAAAGTGTATCCAAAGAGAAACACCAAACGTAAACTGTGTAACTTCGTCGTTCACTTTGATGAGTGGACAACGATGACTTTCTTTTTTCTCTTTTTCTTTCGATTGGACGATAAGAGAAAGGAAATGAAAACACGTGGATTCGAGAATGTATGATTCACGAGGTCTTGGTAAACTTGGCGAAGATTGGTCTCTTCGTTGGTTCAACTTTGACTATGTGAGGGATTCTTGTGTGCTTGCTTGCTCGTTGAGCGCTAGTGAGCGAATGATGTCTCGATGTAGCAACCCCGGTGCTTATATAGCCGGTATACGAGGATCCCGGTACGGAGCAGTAGTAGGGGAAGGCAGGTGCACTCTGGCTGTGGGAACTTGGAGAATTCGGAGCTTCCCACGTTGGTCGGGGTCCACGCCGACCATCTGCCGTTCCTCTCGGTTCCTTGTTACACACCCTACAGACACACACACACACACACACACACACATACACCCACGGAACCTTTGGCTCTATACAACCCATCTACACACCCCAACCACCTAGAACTCTCGGTGATCCGGAGGATCTCCTCCCCCTTCACGACCACCCCCGCTGTACTGCAACCCCACGACCCCGGCGACCAAATCCATATACGAGATGCCTGAAAGAACGAGAGGGATGGAGATAGAAGGTCCACCATAGATGGGCATCCTTAGCTCATAGGCTCCGGTTTCTTTTTTTTTCCCTTTGCCGTCTCCGATCCCTACTCGTACTCTAGGCTTTCACTCTCTTCGCTTCAACGTCGTATATCTATTCATCTTCTTGTCCCTTTCTCCACAGCCTCTTCCACACCTACTACCTATATTGCTCTCTTCAAACGCGGGGATTATTCTCGTATCTATTGCCACATAGAGGGTTGTCTTGCAGGTTCGTTCCTGCTACTTCTTCCTCATTCTTAGATCTGACGACACAATGCCGAGGGAACGAACTTGTTACGACACGTTCCAGTTTCTCGCCTACACCCACCTCTCTTCTCGAGCTCATGAACCCGCCAAATTTACTCGTTATTGCCATTGAAATTGACCAGCTCGAACTGGTCAATCTTAAGACAGTAGTCTCGCCAAGGCGGTTTTCTATAGATTTGTTTTTAAATTTCAAGGACTTATTCAAGAATTAAATGATTACCTGCAAAGTTTCAAAAGGATTCACCGTCCCGTTTTCGAGATATTGGCAATCAAAGATTTCATGGTTTTACACGTGTTCTTATGGGAAGCATTGGAAAATTTCACATTTCGCGCAATAACTTCGAAACTTTTCTATAGATTTTTTTTAAATTCTCAATTACAGAGTAACATATGACGAAGTGGGTTAAAAAAAATCATGCATTTTGATCGTCTAGTTTCAGAGAAATAGTGATTTAAATTAAACAATGTCTAGCGACGCTAGCGCAACGAAGCGACTGGAGGAGACTAGAACTAGATTACAGTAGTGTGTGCATATCCGTATACGCAGAGTATCTACGTATTAGTAGCCGAAATGGATTGTCTGATACAAAAGTGAGGGTTAAGTAAACATTATATTAGGCGTTTTCATCATTACTTTATAAGTTTTTACATCGCAATAAGATGGAAAACCTACATTATAAGGATATTTCGCAATATTTCGAAGGTTTCATCGATTGAGCAGAGAATAAACTTTTCAAGGTGACTGTGGCGAGACTATTACTTTAATGGTAATCGAGCTGGACAAGATTCGCTGCTTGGGCGCTGTCTTGGCAAAGAAAATTAGCACTATTGATCATCTTTTGAGATGGGAACTCTTGCAATACGGAATGGCAGCTTAGGTCTGGCATTGAGACACTTTGCAATGATGATCCGGGAAGATTGTAGAAAATGGATCATCTTCCGAGATGGTAACTCTTCCAATACTAAATGGCAGTTTATGCCTGGCATTGAGACATTTTGCAATGATAATCCAAAACGAACATTGGTGCTGTTAGGTCTGCAATAATGATTTAGGAAGATTATGGAAAATGGATCATCTTCCGAGATGGGAACTCTTGCAATACCGAATGGCAACTTCTGTCTGGCATTTAGACACTTTGCAATGATGATCCAAAAAAAAAAACATTCGGGCTGATGGGTTTGCAATGATAATTCGTGAAGATTATGAAAAATGGATCGTCTTCCGAGATGGGAACTCTTGCAATACGGCATGGCAGTTTACCGTCATTGAGACACCTGGCAATGTTGATAAAAAACGATTGACGTTCACATTGCTACACCCCAAAAATTCTCGTAATCCACGAACTTCCCCTCATCGTCAGATCGTTCTCTTTGATTTCTCATTTGCCTTCTTCACCAGGGGGAGTCTCGTTTTCCCATTTTCTCTCGCTCGTCTATCTGGCTAAACGAACGATAGAAAATGACGAAAAAACATTCTCGTTTTGTCTACGAGCAGCGTGTTATGTATCGCGACTGTTCCTTTCCTCTTCATCCCTCCCATCTCTCGCTCCGTTGGGGGTCGTGCATGTGACAAGGGACACTCGGAGGAAAACCAAATGGTCCAGACGCATGGCGACAGGGCCGATACGAGAGAGGAAGCGGGAGAGAGCGCGTTGAAGTCCCTCGTCGTCTCGTCTGTATCGCCGCTGATGGTCATTAAGAATGCGTCTCGGGCTTAAGTTTCTTCTCTTTTTCTTTTCTTCCCTTCTTGCCCGTCTCTAGACGCGACCCCAAAACCATACGAAACCCCCTATGGGGTCTCGTATCCCGTAACCGAGACAGAGAGACTTTCAACCTTGCCTCGCACACTACACGTATATCTTCACCACGATTTTTCATATACGAGGGTAGAAAAACGAGATGAAAAAAAGGAAGGAAAAAAAAAGAACTTCGAAACGACCGAGTCGCTCTCTTCTAGTCCTCGCAGTCGCCACACACGTGACCTATACTTTAGCCACGTTTTCGGTCCCATTAACGGTTTTTTTTTCCCTTTCTCCCCCAAATTATTCCAAACCCTTGAAATTCTTACCAGTAGGGACTCTAATTCACCGCGTTTCTTTTTTGCCCTCGTGACTTTTCAAACAACCCGCTTAATTGACGCTGAAAAATTCTGGTCCATAAGAGGGTGGCCTTTATGCAGCTCACTCGTTATTAATTCCCAATTACTTCTCCTTCTCATCTTCAACGGGGACTAATGACAGCGTTTTCATTACTTTAGGCTTCGTGACATAGTTTTCCTTAAGGCAGTATTTTATTCTAAATCCCTAAATTTCGGGCTTGAGAAAAAAATATATATGTTTAGTATCCATTTGTTAGTCTTTTTATTGCTGTTTTAAGAACCTAGAAGAAAAATGTTGTGCAAAATAAATAAAAATTCAAAAATGTATGGGCCTCTAAATATGGTCGTAAAAAAAAAGGGTTGAGACGGTTAACATGATGCCAAATCTTCCATTCATCTGAAACAGATATAAAAACAATTTTCTTGATCAATGAGAATGTCATGATGGCCGGTACCAAAGAAAAAAAAATTATGGAGAGTGTCTGAAAAAAAAGTAATTTTTCGCTCATTTTTTTAGTTTAAATTTTTTTTAAATAGTATTTATATTAATTTCGCAATGCCCGGGGTAGGGACCATGGAGGGATATATATTGAAGGTCCATATCAAATTTGAAGTTAGTCGGTTGAATACAACTCGAGATTTTATGTCAACCAGGTTAAAAAAAGTAGCTTTGAGAAAAGAGCGTTTATGGTATTACTGGATGGATATTAAAAAATCTCCAAAATTGTTGAAAATTTGAGGAATGATATTTCTCGATAGAATAATAATACATGAATTATTTTAAAATTTCTCACTAAATAATTTAGTAGTTATAAACATATGAATTTAACACGGTAGCTTATGGGAAAACAGCTTCTCCAGACGTTAATGGTTGCAAAACGAACTAAATCGCTGTAAATTCCGAAAATATTATATCATCAAGATTTAGGATCAAGCGATTGATTATGAAATCAATTGAAGTAATGTGGACTATTGCCTTTTTTAACGATTAATTAATAGCAATCATTGGAAAACTCAATATATATTGAGTTTTTGGGTAATTATTGATAATAATAAGATGATCTGAATTAATTAATTAAATTTGAAAATTGAGAAATTTTTTTGTTGGACACTTGAAAAAGATGTACAGTCATTGACAAAACCTGTCAAGCACACGCCAATATCGTCGAATTTTACTTCATTTATGATTAAAAGTGGAAAATTAACATTTCTAATTGTTAATTTATTATTGAATTAGCTATTTGTAAGGCTAAACATGTACGACATGATCTAGATTTGTAAATCCACGATTCGCCCATTTTGGACCCACTTTTTGCCCGATGGTCCGTCCAGTAATACCTTAAAGTTTAAAATAGAATTCCAGACAACCGCAACTATCTAAGTGGTATAATGGCATATCAATCGGGCATACCTGCCTCGTAAAGTGTGCCTTCCGCGACTTCGAAATGATGATTTTCCAAAGCTCGGTCTTCTCTGCGAGCACTTCTAGCTTCCTTAGAATCGTCTGATTGTCCGATTCGCACCGGTGCGGCCTCTCAATCCGGCAGTAATCAAATCGCTATAAATTTGTAGATATTAGTAATTTCGAAATTTGCTTTCGATAACATATTCTTAAGAGTCACTTTAAGAAAATGCTAAACAAAAGGTCGATTTTTTTTCAAATTTCCATACTAGAATACTGCCTCAAAGCCTCATATATTTTGATGCCAGAATAAAATCATCCATTTTTCCCTTTCCTGCTTTTCACGTTGCACCTCCACCTTCGTTACTCTACTTTACTCAGCCTCTCGCTCAGGATGCGATTCAGTGCACGGCTAGGGGGTCACCCATCCAAGTACTGTCCCGAGCTAAACCTATCCCCAATATTTTATTTTTCACATCAATAAGATCTTCTCCATAACTGCGTTCCATCACCAATTGACAAACATCATATATTACCTTAATTACCCTCCTCAAACGCATTTCCGCCCACTCGACGCGACCAGTCTCGAATCCATTAAAATAGAAGAAAAATCTAGCATTTTTTTTGCTCTCTACCTGGCACAACGAGGAACCGTTTCCTCATCGTACTACGTGACATTATTTTGAGCACGTATTTGGGAAACTAGAATACACCTGAGCGAACGTGACGTCAAGAGTTGCCTGTCAGGTCCAAAGGGAAAACTTGCTGGGGGAGAACCCGCTTCGGAATTCGTGCTCGGTATGCACAGTATGCACTGAGTGCACGTTGAACATGGGGATGAAGTTTCATCCGTACGTAAACTCTGTTGGGTCCCTCTCTCAGGTACGGAGAGTTGAAACGAGAGGCTGGGAGAGAGAGGTATTTATTTCGTGTTCTAGGACCAGGGTCTCTAGCACCGCGCTAAAGAGAGAGGGAGGGAGAGAGAGAGATGGAAAAACTTGTAGTGTTCTTTCTCCCCTGTACAAAATGGACAGGTACATCGAGTATTAGTCTCTCTCTCTCCCCCCTCCCCCTCTCTGTCTGGCTCTCTTTATATTTTGAGACAAGTTGAGGGTCTCTTCACATCGGCCACAACTAAATTACAGTGTAATTCAATTATTAATCTCGTTACAAAATAATTTAATTACAAAGTCATCTCGTGAATTGTATTTCATTACATTGTTATTGTTATTATTCAGGACACATTATAAAATCTGTTATAATGTATTTAATTACAAATAAATCTAAAACGTAGTCAAATACTTTATAATTCAATTGAGTTGTTACTAGTTATGGTACAATATAGGAGAAAATGTCATTTCATCCTCTAAACTCGCAAAAAATGTGATAAATTATATCTCGTTTTTACTCCAAAACCAAAATATTATTTAGCTGTTGACTGCTTAAGGTGAGGTCTGACGGCTTAAATTTTTCCATTTATATGGAGAAAAAAATTACGCAATTTTGAGGGATTTTTTAAACTGAGAAATAATTATTCTACATTTATCAAACTGTAGGTATACTTTAATAGTATATTTAAGTAGTGCAGTTTAGTTTCCCCGAGACCTAGAAAAAAAAATCAACAATTTTTGCAATTAGAGCATGTATAGTTTCTATTTGACAGTAATTAAAATGAATAAAATGCAGATTCAAGAGAATAGCACGCATTAAAAAAAAAATCTGTACAATTTGGATTAAAACAGACGTTTTTTTTCGAATTTTTTCAAAAACAATTCTCCCTCAATCGGTTGACGAGTTGACGAGTCGATTTTTTGCTTTAACTTTTTTCTCATAGTTTTAACTTTAAAGAAAATTTTAAGCTGAATGCGAAGTCTGTACCTACAATATTAACAAAGATATTAATTTTATTCTACCGCACTGGGCGGCGCTCCCTTAGGTTCACCCTTCGCTCCTATGAAACTAGTACCCGAGCATAGATTTCTTCTTGGAATATTTTATTAATATTACACGTATTAAACATAACAATCGGAAGTTATTGTTACACGGAGAGAATTAAATGTTAAAAATTACCGTGCAGTAACGGTAACCAGATGACAACCCTGAAACTTCGTTTATTATTACTGAGTAAAACAAAGATTTTCACGAAAATAAAATAAAATTTCTTCTTCAGATAGCAAATTTTAGCAGATTTTCTAGTAAATTTTGATGTGTAACAAAATACGCAAAACTCAAATTTAAAAAATATATAATATCAGCGAAATTTTACTGTGCATTTTATTATTTTATGCCTTTCAAAAATGTCTATAAAAAAGTATCGTCTTTATAACAGTTATTTTAAGATTTATTATAAAAGTTAATGAGTGTTGTAGGAAAATGTATTGTGCTCTCGGTAAAAATTATCGTGCGCGCTGCCCTTCTTGTATAGTAAAATTTTAGCTACGTATTTGAAATTTTCTGTAACGTGAGTTAAAAAAAAACTTGTCGCATACGAATTATTATGCTTTTCTCACTTGTCACCACATTGAAATATATCACGGTGATTTTTACCGTGAAATTCACGACAAAAATTACTTTTTAATTCTCTCCGTGTGAATACCGAGTCTTATTCTAGCCTAAAATAAATTTTTAGCCTAAATAAATTTCTTATATCTAGAGTTTTTCTTCGTTGTGTCAAGATTTCGGGTGTCTATCGGTAGAGAATGAACAAATCTTCATTATATCGATCTTGCTTAAATCGAGGTTCGACTGTATTTCCGTCCGTCAAAAACATACGCGCAAAAGTTCATTCGTTTCCGTAAAACAGGTGAAATTTATGCGTCGTGGCGAACCTGTGCCCTCGTATAATAGGGACGGGCAAGTGCCCTCCTGAATAATTTAGCAATGGTTTCTCCTCGCTGTACTCGCTAACCTGCAGGGAGTGAGGGTAAGGGGGGTGTTTTTCGTGACTTTCTCACGGAGTCTAGCCGGTTGTTCCTGACCTGAACGCTTCTCGGTGTATTTTAACCCGAGGATTTCCAGTCCACAGGACAAAACTTATTTGTGCAACTCGCGTGTGTTGCTCTCGTGTTCCCAACTCGGACTCGTATACATAATTTGTTTTTACCCTCGGTACAGTGTACGCGTAGACCCAACTCGGGCCCACAGTTCCTGCGACGCTCGAGGCCTGCGTCAGCCTTGGCAGGACACCGACGAATCGGCAAGTGCCGCGTACCTATAAATATAGGCATATCGTGCACGCGCATATCCCTTCGATTTTTTTTCTTCTTTTAACCCTCGGATGCTGGTCGCCAAACGATTTCGTCGGGCCCAGTCGTCGTCGAGGGTACGTTCTAACGTGAGTAAATATGCCGAGGAATTTCTGATTCGTCACTTTGCGGGGAGACCCCGGTGCGTCTCACTTGATCGCGACTTGTTTATTTTTTCTGAAAGAAATTTTGGTACTCTTTGAAGGAGCTTTTCGGAGTCAAAGTTTTCTGAATTTAATTATACTTCTTTTGTTACTAATTATGCTATTTAATTATGATAGGGAAATTTATGTTGATCTATTGTTATTAATGATTTAATGAAGTTGTCTGTGTTTATATTGGTATTATATTTCATATTTTGTATTTCATAATTTATATTTTCTTTTTTCTATTTCATATGAAATATAATTTTTTATATTTCATATGAATTTTTTATATTTCATATGAAATAATAAAAATAATTTTTTATATTTCATATGAAATATAAAAATTAATTTATTGGAATTGTCACGCTTTCTAACGGTTACCCTAAATTATTGGGATTATATTTTATATTTTGTGCATTTTAATGGGAATTTTGTTTTTTTTTATTTTTCATATTTTAAATGAAATATAAACATTGATTTACTGACGTTGACTTGGCCACTAAATTATTAATATTATATTTTATATTTTTTTGTATTTAGTATTTTTTTCTTATTTCATATTTTATGTGAGATATAAAAATTAATTTTTCTGACGTTGACTCCGTCACTTTAAATTATTGGGATTATATTTTACATGTTAAGTTTTATATGAATGTAAAAATTTATTCATTGGCATTGTCTTGGTCAATCTAAATTATTGTGATTATCTTTTATATTTTGCATTTTACAATTGATATTTTATTTTTTATATTCCATACTTTATATTTTGTATCCAATATTTTACATTTAATAATTTAATAATTTTATAATTAATACATTTTACATTTACATATATTAATACATTTTATACATTTTATACTTTATTTATTATTGTTATTTTTTATATTTTTATTGCCATAGGAATTTTATTAAATGACTCATAGTCGATTCCTTAGAAATATTCGATGCGTGAAACCGTATAAAAGAAAAAAAAAAAACATCAACCGCAGTTGGCTAGTAATTTACGGAAGTCGAAAAAAAAAAAGTTTCATCGAAAGTTTCGCACTCTCGTCTATTGCTCAAATTATCGTCGAGTACATATTGCGTATTTTCGCTCGAACGCTGTTCGGAGTTTTTTAACATTCTCTCATTTTCCATGGTATGTTTAGCTTTTGTTATTTTATTTCTCGTAACTCCAAGGGTTCGCAGTCAACCTATATATATATATATATACCTCTTCTTATTCATCAGAAATCTTGCCATTTTATTCTCTCGTATTAGCATATAAATAATATGCATGAACGGGAGCAAGAATCGTGAAAGTTCTCCGGATATGTTCTGTAGGCTGTGCGGTCAAGCGAAACTCGTGAATTCATGTACCCTAACACACTGGTTGGTAAACGCGTATGGAACATTCCATGGAGTAAGCAAAAGGGCGCAGTGCTCGCAGTGTCTCGAGGTTCAAGTTTCGCGAGTTACGACTTTTCGTGCGTCCGTGCACTTTGTACGTGTACGGACATTTGTACGAGCAAACGAGCCACGTACAGGAGTAGAAGAATCAAAGAACATGAAATGAAGGTGGAAGAAGGAAAAATAATAAATAAAATAGTAAGTAATGAAGGGGATATATATATATATATATATATATATATATATATATATATATATGAGATGAAGAAAGGGAGAGATGAGAGAGAAGAGTGGAAGCAAACTTGAAACAGTAGTGGTGACCCCCGGGGCTGGAGAGAAGCGCAGGTCCAAACAACAAGTCCCTTCTGACGTCAGCGGCAGGTGCATCCTGCGCTCGGCCATATAATACTTGCCCTCTCTTCTTTTTTTTTCACATTTTTTTCTCTCTTTTTCTCCCTGTTTCTCTCTATCTCTACGGCCCTTAAGCTCTTCACGTTCGTCCTTCGTTCTGTTTTATTTTACGTCCTCTCTCCCTCGCTTTCATTCCCTCCAATCTCGTCTGCCAACTATGAGCTCAGCTCTCTTCTCGTCCCCCTTTATCTTCACGCCGAAGGGCTCTCTCTCTCTCTCTCTCTCTCTCTCTCTCTCTCTCATTATGTCCCCGTGATTCTCCCCGTTTCTCTCCCTTTCCCTTTCTTTCTCCCCCCGGGCGTGTAATCAGACCGATTTCCAGATCGAGATACTAACCACCGAGGATCATACCATGTGGATTCGGTTACCGGAGAACGTGTCGCAAAAGACTTGTCCGGAGAATTCATGCTTCTTTTTTCCTTGTATGTATGTACATGTATATGTTAAAAATATGAAGTTACTGAAATATTAAATAATAATAAAAAAATTACTAAAATATTAGTAGAAAGAATATAATAAATTGTATACACATACATGTGTGTATATTATGTTTTATATATTTTTTTTACAAATGTTTTAGTAATTCATTTTTATAATATTTAATTTAGTATATTAGTAAATTAGTAAGAAAAACATTAAAAAATTATAATCGACACTGTTAGATGGGCGGTCGGGGTTCGGCTCTGTCCACCAGAGAATAGAAGAATAGAGGTCCATCTATACCGGTACGAGGTTTCCACAGTTTCCCCGTACCTTCGGCAAATGCGGTATAGTGTAGCTCGAGACGGCTGTAGACGGAATAAAACGTTAGGTTAGATTAGCGAAGTGTGGTTAGGGAGTGATAGGGAAGGGTTCAATTGGGAAGGGTAACACGTAAAAACCCGCAAGAGTATACGTTGGAACACAGGAAAATAAATAATTGAAAAAATATAAAAAATTATATACACACATATATGTGCATAATTTTTGAAATATTGTTCTACTAGTTAAAAAAAGTTATATGTATATATATATATATAAATATATATATATATATATATATATATATATATATATATATATATATATATATATGAACCGACATATTGAAGATTAATTATTTAAAATATGATTACTAAAATATTAGTAAAAAAACTATATAAATTTAAATACACATACAGTTATTTTTATTTATATTTTTAAATAATATTTTAGTAATCTTTCTTTTTCGAATATTTATTTTAGTAAATCAGTAAAGTAATTTGTAAAAAAATAAAAAATATTACATACACATATATATATAAATGTGTATATAATATTTTGTAGTTTTTTACAAATTACTTTTACTGATTTACTAAAATAAATATTCAAAAAATGGAGTACTAAAATATTGGTAAAAAAATCAATAAAAAATAACATACACCCATTCATGTGTATACAAGTTTATATATTTTTCTTACTATAATCATATTTTTTAGATATTTAGTCTTCAATATGTCGGTTCGTATATACATATAATTTTTTTTTAACTAGTAGAATAATATGAAAAAAATATATACACATATATATGAGTATATAATTATTTATATTTTTTTTACTAATATTTTAGTAATCATATTTTTTAAATATTTAATATATTTGATATATATGAATATACCATATATGTAATATTTTATAATTTTTACAAATTACTTTACTGATTTACTAAATTAATATTTAAAAAATTGATTACTTAGATATTGGTAAAAAAATTAATAAAAAATAACAAACACCCATATATGTGTATACAATTATATATATATATATATATATTTTTACTATATTAATATTCTAGTAATCATATTTTTAGATATTTAATCTTCAATATGTCGGTCCATATATATATAATTTTTTTTAACTAATAGAATAATATTAAAAAATTATTTACACATATATGTGTGTATATAATTATTTATATTTTTTTTACTAATATTTTAGTAATCATATTTTTTTAAATATTTAATATATTTGAAATATATTAAATATTACATTTTTTTAAATATTAAATTTAAAAATTCTTTTTGATATCTAAAAAGAATTTTAAATATTAATTTTTTTTAAATATTATTTTACAAATTTTTTGAAACCAATATATATGAACCCAAATAATTTTTTTCCACTTTTTATATTGCATGTGTGTGCGTATAAGTGTTTCCGAGCTTGTCTCTCATCAGGCACGCTCTTCTCGCGATAAACATCTACGTGGATTAGACGAAATCTTGCGTCTACGATCTTGACGTAATTCTATCGACCTTGATGCCTATCTCACGCACGATCGTGCCGAATTTTCGATCAGAACAAGATTAACGTAACGATACGCTTCGGTCCATACGCACACACGTTGTCCACGGGGACGAGGATAATTGGAGCGAAAGAGGCATTCGCTCTCCCCTCTCACGATGAACCATAACGAATACGATTAATCGAAAATATAAACGAATACTGCTCATTATTTTGGAATAATAGCAGAAAGCTTTTTTTTTCTCATAAATCTCTGATTTATCCTCAATTTAGATACTTGATAAAACGCCTGGTAGTCGAACGTTTTTTTCCAATATATTTCACGGCAGTTTTGAATTTTAAACAAATTTCACTCTTACCGTGCAGGGGAATTGTGTTTTTTTTTATTTATTTTTATTATGGAAAGGAATTTGTGGATTTACCGAGCTGGCGATAAAATTGTTGGCACATATCGCGCGTTAAAAAGCGTGGGAAATTGCAGGGGCCTTTTTTTCCTGCAGAGAATCTTCTCAAGTAGAGAAAGAGAGTAAGAAAAAGATGTGTGTCCTTCTTATCAACATTTCCGAAGGGTACGAAGGTTTACCTTCGTGGAGATAAGACGAATCCAAAGGCTCTCTTTTTTTAAGTGCTATAAGCGAGAGATAAACAACTTTGACGAGACGACCAAGCTTGAGGGTCGATCAAGGGCGGGGGGGGGGGGGGCGGTAGAGCTGAGGAACAACACGGTTGAAAAAGTTACGGCCGCGGGGGAGAGGTCGAGATATGAGGGGACCGAGAGAAAAATAGAGATTGAAGGGAGAAGGAAGAAGTGAAGAAAAAGGCTTCAAAAGATCTCCCCGAGGCTAAAAATAGTCCTCGTCATGGCTACCGTATTCGTTCCCTCTCTCGTGCTCGTCTCTGTCTCTCCCTCTTTTTTTTTTTTTTTTTTTTTTACGCATCTCACTTTTACGACTCCCGTAATCGCGGCCTCTTTCCTTCCCGGACAGGTAGACGCCGCGCGACTCTTCGAGATAGAGATCTTTATAATTGGAATTACATTCTCTCCCCCCCCCCCCCCCCCCCCGTTTCCGCTGCTCCACCCTGAGGACGAATCCGACCGGGGCGAGACCGAATTGATAAGCCTATACGAGAACGTCCGTCATAACGAAATAAATCAGAATTCAGGAATTTCTACATCAGCTATGAACACGAGAAAATTTCTTGCCCCCCCCCCCCCCCACCCCCGGTTGAAACGCTCTTCGAGAAAAAAAAAGACAAAGAAATTGATCTTGCCCACGTACGTCACTTTGGTTGTTCGATAGAGATGAGATATGAAATTCGAGAAAAAAGAAACGAAAGCTTAAAAATGTTTTTGATATTCGACGTTATTTGGCAAGTTATTCGACGTAATTTAACAATTGTTTGGGGTTTATTATTATTATTACGTTTTAAAAGATATTATTATTACTTGTACTTTTTAAAAATATTTATTATTATGGCTTGTACTTTTTTTAAATGATTATTATCATCATTGTTATGACGTTTGCAAAAATGTATTATTATTCTTCTTATTACTATTATTAATAATTTTTCTTTAAATAAAATTATTTTTATTTTTGTTTTTATTATTTTTATTATTATTAGTTTTCTTATTATTTTTTCTTATTATTATTAGTTAAAAAAAGATTATTATTCTTATTATTATTATACTGTAGCACAAAATAATTTACAGTTTGATGCATTTTTTTTTTTCCAGTGAATTGGATCGTGTCAAGTGCCAAAGAGTTGTGATAGAAAAAAACAATCTTGTGTTCCGGAAGTTGCAGAATCCCGGAGCGGCAACGGTGAGTCACATATCTACATATATATATATATATATATATATATTCAAAATTATAAAAATATGTAAAAAATATATAAATATGTATATGAATACATATTTATTCAAACGAGACAACAAAAGTAAATACTTTTTGTCTCTAATGTCACAGCAAAGATATTTGTAAATTGTAAACAATAACATTTTCGCTTAAAGACCGCCCTGCAGCTAATTTTAAACAGCACACGCTATTTTCAGCTAGTCTTTTAATTTTCTCTCAAGCGTATGATTTTTTACGTGATAAATAAAATTCATCGATGGAGAATGTGTTGAAAAATATTATCATGAGATCATTCTCCTTAGCAATCCCAAAACTATATTTTAATTGCATCGGGAAGCGGAAACGCGTATTACTACGCGTGAATTGCCACATTCTTGCAGGACAGCTCTCTAATTAATTCTGAAAAATCGATAAATTACATTTTCTGAGGAAAATGTATATTCATTTGTTAATACATTTGTATATATATTTATTAAGATTTTCGCTGCAGCCCCGAAGAAGGAAAAATCATTATTTTTGCATGCCCTAAAATGTATAATTAAATCTCAATGATGTAAAAAAAGTGAGACTTGCTCGACGATTTTAAAAGACGAAAATTAATATCCGGATACCCGTGACCATTGGACCGAGTATTATTTTCGTCTATATTTTTATTTATCGTCGCACGTAAAAATATCAAAAAATAAAATAAATAAATAAGCAAAAACCGTTCGTGCGGTTGTGAGCGAGGGGCAAAGTGTACAAAAATATAAATGCGTTTTTCGTTGTGTGCCGGAAGTTGTACGAAATGTATATTTTTTTTTTCTGGCACGGAATTTCGGAGGGTGCGCTCGCTTGCAACGCAAAGCCTGTCACGTGCATACGTTTTGATTGTCCACCACTTTCTGGTGGGGTCCGGTAGGACTGCACCGACCACGAAGCCGCCGGAACCCTTTGTCAAAACTTGAGAGATCGAAAGATCGAGAGAAAGAGAGGAAGAAGGGTCCTCTCGCTGGACCGGTCCGGAGATTATCAATGGAACGTAGAGGGTGGAAGGGTCGCAGTTAAAAGGGACACACATAAAAGGGTCGAACTCGGGGATTTAGTACGGTGCATCGAAGTAAAAGGGTCGACTGAGAGGAGAACCTCTTTCTCTCCTCGATCTTTTGACCCAAGAGAGAGAAAGAAAAAGTGAGAGAGATAGAGCGCAACGTACCGAAAGGGGGCATGCAATATTATTCAAAATCACGAAAATCTCCGATGGAATTTCCTTTATTTCTCGTCCGTGTTCCCCTTCGAGACACCCAGATGCATATCTCACGCAGGATCATCGCTCGATGAATAGAAATCTTTTTTTTTTCCTCTTCCCTTTCCACCACCCCCCCCGCCCTTTATCCTCTTCCTCGTCGTTTCTCGCTGGCTCGCCTATAAAATAAGTCTCAATGTACACGTTACACACACGTTAGCTACGAGCTTGTGCCCTCGTGAATATAAATGTACACTGGGCGAAGAAAAGGGATGGAAAAAAAAATTCACGAAAAATCTCGTGAGCGAGGGAGGGTGTCGAACGAGTGAAATTCAGGTAAAAAGGGTCAAAAAGTACAAAAGGATTGTGGAACAACCCGCTAGGATACGGCTCCGATTCCGGGATTGGACGCAATCGAGGGTTAAGGGAAAAGGGAAAAATAGACTACCACCCCCACCGCCCCCCCCCCCCCCCCGTATCCACTCGTATGATGTATTCGATTGGAGGAGAATGGGAATATATATATATATGGGTGTCTATATATTTGGGAAATTCAAAGAGTGAACGGAGCTATTGAATCATCGACCGGGAATAGTTATCCTGATGAAAGGATCCATCGAGGACTCCTTCGCTCTCTTTTTCTTTTTTCCGTCCTCTGATTCAAGGGTTGCGTCTTTCTTTCCCGCATATTTTTTCAACCCGCACGTGAAAACGGACGTGGAAAAAAAAAAACGGCCCTCAAAAAGTAGCGCATCCACCCCTTTGCGTGAGCAAGAGAGAAGAAAAAAAAAGAGAATTCATAAAAAATGAAATTTTTGCAGCTGCTTACCCCGAGATCTTGTGCACTGGCAGAGATTTGTTTAAATGAAATCAAATTTTGATCGGATCTCGAACTCCTCGACTTTTGTTCGATATTCGATGAAATTATATTTTATATCTACTTTAATCAGATTTTCAGTTCTTTATAATCGATTCTGAAAAAAAAAAAAAAAAACATTAATAGATAAATAATGAAAATGTAAAATACAAATTGAAATTTATAGTGAACTGAATTATATTTATTAAAAAGAATTATCATATTTAAAATAAATAAATAAAATATTCCCTCTTATTAAAGGCAAATCCATTTTTTGTTCGCTGCAATGAAAATTAAATATCCAAGGCGACACAATATTTCATTTTATCACGAACGGATATCCCTTTTGGCAGAAAAATAAAGTCACAAAAAAATGGCTGGGTCGGAATAGCGAATAGAAATAAAAATTGACAACCAAATTTTTCTAAATATTCTCTCGATTAATTCCTATCTAATAAATAATTTAGTAGATTAATAAATTTTGCTCAAAATATTTATTTGACTTGAATAAATTATTTCTTCGAAGTTAACATATTATGAAAAGTTTTTTTTTTTTAATTACCATTATGCTTCGAATACAACGATATTCTGCGAGTCGAATAAATATTTTTGTAAAATTAATGAAAATACAGTCATTTTGAATAAAAATGGGAAAAAAAAGATTCGGGGAAAAAAAAATGTGATTCGGAATGTTTTTGGTGAGAAACACTTGACGCGAGATAGCGGAAAGGCCGATCAGTGGGAAAGGGTTGTCGACGACCCTTCACTTGGCGGCAACCCTTTCACAGGTGAATAAAAATCCAACTCTAATCCTTTATTCTCGGCTATTGTAGGGACCAACCCTTTCCGTTGTAACCCTTTTCCGGTTTTCAACGCGTCGTCCTTGCGGTCCTGGCGTTAATCCTCGCGGGGAGTGGGGGGTCCGGGTAAAAGGGTTGGATTCTGGGTTACGGGATCAAAGAGTTAGGTGCTGAGGCTGCGTCTTGTGTCGGTTGCAGCCGTGGATCTAACGGGGTAGTCGGATAGATTACGATCGATGGATATACTCCGAAGAGGATCTCGTTTATCCCCAATTTAACGTTTAGGAAAGAGTGTTCAATTTCGAGCAGGTAACTTCTTTTTTCTCCCTTCTCTTCTTGGCTTTCAATTAGTAGTCAATTATTCGTTCGATATTCGCTTTGTCATACATTTTTTTTGTATTCTTTAATTACGGTCATTAAAATTAGAATATCATTTTTTTCGTAGAGTTGTTGGTTTTGATGGATATGTTTTTTTTTTATAAGAGCAATCATTTTTTTTTTATGAGAACGGTACTTTTTATATGAACACTAATTTTTTGTATTCTTTCATTGCATTAATTTCAATAAGAACATACGGCTTTGCATTAAATTGGTCGTTTTTTTAATCGATACTATAAGAGGAATCATTTTTTTTAGAGAACTTGTCAATTTAGTATGCAAGCTAAATTATTATTCTAGGCAAATCAATGAAACGAGTTTTATTTGCACAAATTTTTAAAAAAGTTTTTTTTACAAAATCGTAACTTTAATTATTATTCTATTTATTTAACTATTCTTTTTAAAAAAGCATTCGTATGTTTTGTGCCGGAGTTATGATTTTTTTTTCTAAGAACAATATGTTTTTTTACAAAAACGTTAATGTTTATTACAACGCTAGCTTTTTATATTCTTTTATTGCATTAATTTATAAAGAACGTAATGTTTTTCATAAAATCGTTAGTTTTCTTTATGTTCTTTTATAAGAGCAATTACTTTTTTTTAAGAGAGCTCCTAAATTCAGTGTGAGAACTATTTTTTGGAATCGAGAATTTGTACATTTTGTGTTAGAATTATATCTTTTATAAGGACGATATTTTTTACATGAACGTTCATTTTTAATATATATATTAGTACAAGAACTTAATAATTACACTTAATAACTTAAAAATATTGTATTTTACGAGAATGTGTACACTTTGTTTCAGAATTACAGTTTTTCCATGCGAACCATTTTTTATATATAATTTATATTAATTATGTGTATACATATATTAATTTATAAAAATTAATGTTTTTGTAAAAAATATTGTTGCCATAAAAAAGTTTTTATTCTGAAACAAAACTTACAAATTATCTTTTTAAAAAAATAGGTCGCACACTGCATTTGCAAGTAAAATAAAATGTGTCAAAAGTCAAAAACTATTCGTACACTTAGTTTTTTTGCAAAAACTTCACATGCATGAGTGATTTCTTGACGTTTTTTTACTAAAAAAAATCATAACTCTTGCAAGTTTCAATTTTTTTTCATAGAATTTACAGGTGTTACTCTTGAGATATGATAGTTTAAGGGAAAAAATAGCTCCATAGTGGGCATCTCAAAAAAGGTATTTATTCTTATATCTGAAGAGTTAAAAATAGTTTTTGAATGTGTATCACTTGTGCCTACAAAGTTATTGGAAAATAACGGAGTGTACGAATACTTTTTTACCTTCTGTATTATAATATATATATATAAATATATATATATATAAATATATATATATATATATATATATATATATATATATATATATTAGGGTGGCTGCAATTTGGGTCAAATTAGAATTTTCGAAGTCCTCTTGTAAAAACATAATCAAGATATATAAAAGAAAAATGATGTGCAAAGTGTTAAGGCGCTGGGAAAATTTTTAATGGTGCCTGTGACGCTTTGAATTTTCAATACAAATTGTACATGTCTTTTTCCAAGTTATTACATAATTATTTCTCACGCTTATAATATTTATGAGAAAAATCCGCAACTTGGCCCATACATTGTGCACATTATGAGGTATATGACCAAATTTTAACAGTTTTTTCCCACTAATAATTGTCATTGTTACTAGCTTTGCAATGACAACCTCGTTTTCATTTTTGTTTTTTAAGTTTCATTCATCAAAGACTATTGCTGGAAAAATCTGTAAAAATTTGGTCTTATACCTCATAATGTGCACAATATGTGTTCCAAGTTTCACATTTTTCCCACCAATATCCTAAGCATGAGAAATAATTGAGTAATAACTTGGCAAAACACATGTATTTTTCTATTAAAAATTCATACCCTCACAGGCACCATTTAAACATTTTCCGGACGCCGGAAAACTTTGCACATAATTTTTTTATATATCTTCATTATGTTTTTACAAGGGAACGATGAAAATTCACATTTGCTCCAAATTGCAGCCACCCTAATATATACATATGTATATGTAACGCTTTGCATCCCTAAGGACACTCGCGAGCATGCTTGCCTTTTGTAAAAAGTTCTCTTCTACGGACATTCGACCCACGCGGATAAAGGCACACGTACCCTCGAAAAAAAAAGAAGAAAGAAAAAAAAAAGATTCGAGCAAGTTCGAACGCGTTTGCGGGTTCTTTTTTTTTTGTGCGCGACGATACGCACGCGGAGCGAGTGTGGAGTGACTCGCGTGAGAAACTGGTTCAGCTCGTAACATGGAAGACGTTGCTCGGTGCAGGTTTGAACCTGCAACGAACACCAGGTGCAAACTTCTTTTGGCAAAGACCTCGCTTCGTCGTAACATGCACCGACGTTCGTACGTGTGCGCGAGTCAAGACACGCAGAGACTTGGCGAATAGAGAACGCGTGAAAGCCTTGGCCCAGAACTCACGATATTACACGGAGAGTCTCCAGGGTCAATGCCGCGTCGCGGTGGGACAAAACGAAACTGGTTTGGACCTGCATTCGCGTGAAAGCGCAATCGACACGCGTGTGTCAAATTTATTAAATTGGGAAATTTACAAGCATCGAAAGTTTGGTGAACATTTACGGGTGGGGGGGGGGGGGGGGGGGGGGGGATTTTTTATTAGAAAATTCAGCACTGGAAAGTACAGCTAACATTTTTGAAAAAATCGATTTTTTTGTTTTCAGCGCATTCTCAAAATATAACATTGCAAAAATGTTCTTTGATAATTTCAAGGCGATCCGTTTGAAATTGAGAGAGTTTTGGACGATTACACGAAGAGAATTGAATGTTAAAAATTATCGTGCAGTAACGGTAACCAGATGACAATCCTGAAACTTCGCTTATTATTACTCAGTAAAACACAGATTTTCACGAAAATAAAATAAAATTTCTTCTCCAGATAAAAAATTTTACCAGATTTTCTAGTAAATTTTGATGTGTAACAAAATACGCAAAACTTAAATTTAAAAAATATATAATATCAGCGAAATTTTACTGTGCATTTTATTATTTTATGTCTTTCAAAAATATCTATAAAAAAGTATCGTCTTTATAACAGTTATTTTAAGATTTATTATAAAATTTAATGAGTGTTATAGGAAAATGTATTGTGCACGGAGAGAATTAAATGTTAAAAATTACCGTGCAGTAACGGTAACCAGATGACAACCCTGAAACTTCGCTTATTATTACTGAGTAAAACACAGATTTTCACGAAAATAAAATAAAATTTCTTCTTCAGATAGAAAATTTTACCAGATTTTCTAGTAAATTTTGATGTGTAACAAAATACGCAAAACTTAAATTTAAAAAATATATAATATCAGCGAAATTTTACGGTGCATTTTATTATTTTATGCCTTTGAAAAATGTCTATAAAAAAGTATCGTCTTTATAACAGTTATTTTAAGATTTATTATAAAATTTAATGAGTGTTATAGGAAAATGTAATGTGCTCTCGGTAAAAATTGTCGTGCGCGCTACCCTTCTTGTATAGTTAAATTTTAGCTACGTATTTGAAATTTTCTGTAACGTGAGTTGAAAAAAACTTGTCGCATACGAATTATTATGCTTTTCTCACTTGCCACCACATTGAAATATATCACGGTAATTTTTACCGTGAAATTCACGACAAAAATTACTTTTTAATTCTCTCCGTGTATAAGTACACTGACAAGGGCACCTTGCCAGGCACGCAATTGATTTCGGGACGTCCTTTCAGGGTAGGGAAGGGTTCGGTCCCAAGTGTCACCTTCTGCCACCGTTCACCCTGGTGGGCCCTCGTTTGGGTTTGTTTGGGTCGCGAAATCGACCAAACAAAATTTTTGTGACAATTTTTGAACCTCGAAAATAACAAGAATTTTCGAAGTGGCGCGATAATCTAGCGGTTAAGGTCTTCGGCTAGTACGCTGCTGGTTTTAGGTTCGAGTCCTGCTACCGCTATTTTTTTTCAATCTAAACACTTGTAAACGTTATTTTTATTTATTTACTTTAATTTAAATCCAACTTTTTTATATTGCGTTTAGAATTCTTGCCCGCGTGATTGTAATCACCGTTTCAAAAATTTTACGTTTCACGAAAAGAACCCAAAGTATTTCAACGACAGCTTTCATTACGATTATAATGACGTGGATGAAGATTTCAAGGAAAGGTTTATGGAAAAGGGAAATTAAATTTACATTAACGTTAAAGGTAATTGCAATGAAATAAAATTCAAATTAAAGGAAATGTTCTCGGCTGAGCTCCGTTTTCGTCGAAACAGCGTTTAAACACGGTGTCAACGAAAAAAGGTATCGTAAAAAACCAAAATTCAAATGAAAAGCGTAAATAAAATAATAATTGTATTAATACAGACGAAAATATCAAACTATAGACGGAAATTCATTTAAACAAAGAAAATATATAAGAACAATAAAAAAAACAAGCAATAATATCAAACTAGATGAATATAAAAAAAATTGGATATACGAAATTTTTGAAACGATGATTACGATCACGCGGGCAAGAATTCTAAATGCAATATAAAAAAGTTGGTTTTAAATTAAAGTAAGCGAATAAAAATAACGTTTACAAGCGTTTCGATAGAAAACGCTTGTAAACTGAGGATTTGGGTGACGGAAGAGGAGCAATCCTCTTCCGCCACCCAAATCCTCAATTCCAATCCCAAATCCTTATTAAATTCCCAAACAACTTTTTTTTTCATTGGAATAAAATTCCATCCTTCCACTTCAACTAACTTTGATAATTTTTTTTTCTCGATGACGGGATGAAGAAAAAAAGTTTTTCACACGGATTTCGTATTCGGAGTTTGATTATCTTCATTTTGCTGTGCTCAAAATGGAATATTGATTTTTTTCCCAGGCTGCACAATGTTTTGAAAATAATACTCATCACAAAAATACGCTATATTTTTTTTTCGTAGCGGACGTGAAAAAATAAAATAAATATACACTAAAAGTTCGATTGGAAAAAATCATGCAGATCAGAGTTTGAGAAAGTATAATGTCGACTTCTTTTTCTCGACCAGAAGCAGCCTCGAAAATAAAAATCCTAAAATATATTCTTTCAGTCTCTAATGTGCTTGTTTTTTTTTCAACCGAATTTCTTTCCCCCTAGATATTCGATTTCAAAGCCCATAGTTCCCGTTCCCTAGGGCCATGGCCCAAAAAATAATCCCAATGTTTACGAAGATAGGAAAATTGCAAAAATAAACAACCATATTTAAGGGCGTCTAGTGAGTAAAAAAAAAAAACTAGTAGGAAATGAGGAAGAAAGCATAGTGGAGCTTTTCTTCGTAATCTTTTATATATTATCTCAAAGTTTACCTTGCGCCTCTTCTGATCGAGATTCGTTACTTTTCGTTCCGATCGGAAGTCCGAAAAGTGTATTCATTCTTTTTGTCGAAGTTTCTCCCTCTCTCTCTCGCTATATATATATATATATATATATATATATATATATATATATATATATATAAACATGGTTTTAAGTCCGAGGGAAATTGAACAAAAAGGCCGATCGAAGTCACGGAAGTCCGGAACTGTGTCCCATTCAAAAATCCGAAGAAAATTCTAACTCCGATGTTCGATGCCCAAGCACGTATCTCGTCCTGATCTGTCTCTTTCTTTTTTGTCTGTCTCCTAGTCTCTCTTTCTCTCTCTTTCTTTCTCTCTCTCTCTCTCTCTCTCTCTCTCTCTCTCTCTCTCTCTCTCCCCCTCCCTCTCTCTCCCTATTTTTCATTTTCTCAATATCACCGGAAGAAGGGAAAAAAAAATCTCAAGAAAAGATGGATCGTTGCGCGAAATTATGCGACAAAAAGGGGCCGAAACTTTGTCGTTGCTTCGGGAAAGTACAAAAGAACGGAAGAACGCGCGGAGAAACAATTTATTTTCTCGTCCTTTTAATTCTCAGCGGAGGTTCCGCAAAACGTTGGAAATTTTATAAAAGTTTCGTCCCGTTAAAAATTGCGCTGTAATTCAAGAGATCACGATGGAAAAGCTACAAATGGATGAAGCGTCAAGTGTGGGCTAAAAAATAAAAGGGATGGAGGGCCTCGGATCGAGAAAAGCGCGAGAGTCCGTGTACATTGGTAAATTACAAATATACACACACTTCTAGAAAGTGTCCACTTATCGGTAAACCCAGTATCAATATGCTTGGCTATTGAACGGTGAACGCGATCATCCGAATATCAAACATTACGCCGTTTTATCTCCACGCCAAACATAACCTCGAAACCAGCGGATCGTCCAATCTCACCATGGCAAACGTCTTCGAGAACTGTGCAAGTTTGTACTCTCGAAATTCATACGGGAAGAATTATTCTCACAATGTACACGAGTCCTGTATAAATGTCCTATGATGTTTCGTTTAGGATGCCTCGTAAAAATAAACGAATCGACGATTTTTAACGTTTCGTGCTGGAATGAAAAGAACTCTGTGTCGTTTCTTTGCACATACACACGTGTACCATACACATCGCATTTATCTTCCTTCGTGCAGCAAGGAAAGCGAGGGGGGGCTGGGGGGCAGAAAGATCGAGAGGGACGAAGAAAGAAAAGAGGGAGAGAGAGAGAGAGCCGTAGATCCGTTTTCATTTATGAAATTCCATTACTGGTCCTGAGTAAACATCAACCGTTCGTACACGTATTCATACATACATATATATATATCATGTGAGTCTTAGAGAACGCACCTAAGCAAACAAGGATCAAGAAACACAGTCACGTCTTGCCAGGGGTAGTTATAGAGTCCCTCTGTGAAAGGGTCCTCGCCGATTTTGGTCCATGGCCCAAAAGCTCGTGATCCGAGATTCATTCGTCTCGCGGCCGCGCACGAGGGGGCGGAGGAGGAGGAGGAGGACGAGGAGGATGACGTATTGAAAGGGAACGAAAGGAAGAGCGCAAATGCGTGGATGAAAAAAATTAAGGGAGAATAAGAGAGGGATGGATGGGGAAAGTAGTGCATGCGAAGATCTTTTGCTTGTTGAAAATCACAGTAGCGTGAATGACAGGGTGACAATTATAAAGTGGCCATGTGTTTTTTTTTTCAAAGGTATTCCTTTCGCGGAGGGCCGTATTTTGTGGACGCATAAGCAGGGCACTTTTTCATCATTAATAAATTATGGATGTGTATAATAAAAATAAGTTACAATTCATTAGTATACCCAACGATAAAGTGGAATAAAAAAAATCACATACATTTTGTAGATTTAGAACGTTTTTTTTTTTGCATGTCTAAATGTCTTAAATTTTCAGAGAAAATGTCTGAATGTTTAATTTAGACATGTCTAATTTAGATTAATTTAGATATTGTTTAAATTATTTCTAAATGTCTAAAATAGACATTTATACATGTTCAGGAGAAATGTCTAAGAGAAAATGTCTAAATTTATAATTTAGACATTTAGTCACGTTTAATTTAGACATTTAGACATGTTTAATTTAGACATTTAGACATGTCTAATTTAGACATTTAGGCATGGCCAATTTAGGCATGTCCAATTTAGACGTTCAGACATGTCTAATTTAGACAATTAGACATTTCTAATTTCAACTAATCTAGACATTTAGACATATCTAATTTATACTAATCTAGACATTTAGACATGTCTAATTTACCCATTTAGGCATGTTTAGGTTATACATATAGGCATGTCTAATTTAGATCTTTATACGTGTTTAGTTTAGACATATAGACATGTCTAATTTAGACATTTAGGCATGTCTAATTTAGACATTCAGACATGTTTAATTTAAACATTCAGACATGTCGAATTTAGACATTTAGGCATATCTAATTTGGACTAATTTAGACATTTTCTCCGAAAACTCGTGGTGACGAAAATTGGAATTTTTATCCGCATTAGAATCTCGATTATCGAATCAAAAATTCGTATATTGGAATTTTTATCTACAGTAGAAGCTCGATTATTCGAACCAATTGGGACTGAAAATTTTGCGGATAATTGAAAGGTAATTTCTTTTCTGAAGGGATGGTATACAACAACAATTGGAATAAATATACATTCTATATATAATATATACAACATATATTACACAACATATGTTTTATACAACAATAACATATATTATACAACAAAGGTATACAATAAAAATAGAAATGCATAAATATTTCAACTTTTGTTATATATCTTTGTTGTATAATACATGTACTATATTTTTTAATATATGTATAATATATGTAATATATATTTTTTTTCATTTTCAATCTCTTCTTTTCATAATTATCCAAGGCTTTTTTTCTTCCAAATAGACGTAGCAAATTTCTATTAAAAATACGTACAAATGTTTGAGCAATTTCCACAACCATAATTGGCCGAAAAAAAATTTAATTGGAAGAAATTAATTTTCGTTGCATTCCAACGGTGCAAACTTCAACGTCATGAGAAAAGTCCTTGAATATCGTTCAACGAATCGTTCAATTCAGGGACACGATTGTCCTCGAAATTACTTTGATACAAAATATGGCTACATATTGAAACCTGAAGCGGGTTTTGAAGACATTGGAAATTATGTATAATTGAGTATCCGGCACAATTGGCTACTACGAGAAGAATCCTCGAAGTCGAATGTCCTCAAAATCATACTTCTCCATAGATATACGTATACGCACACGTGGTCGTAGTTCTCCCCGACTGAGAATCCATTATTAAAGGATTATAGTAATAAATTATATATCCCACCCCCTCTGCCTCTTTGGGGATCTCCCCTTTCTCGTTGCCGCCTCCCTTTCTTCCGCGCTTCCTTTCTTTTGGAAGTTCTTTTCGGACCTGCGGGCGAGCGTGCACACACGGGTGTGTTTTCATCGCGGTTTATACGTGAAAAAAAAAAAAATGGAGGTTGGAAAGCGCGCGGTGACCGGTAGCTCGGTGCCACCATACCCCCGAAACGAGGAGCTTAGAGAGATTTCAATCGCGGGATTAGTCGGACCGTGTCATCGCGGTATCCTGTCTATTCGGGTCTTCCTATATGGGAGCGATCGCTTTGCTGCTTTTGGCCATTGCGTATGCGGGGGCGAGAGAGAGAGAGAGAGAGAGAGAGAGAGAGAGATGAAGCAAGACGCTTTTTTCTTCGCGCTTGGGAAAGATCGATTTGTTTTTTTTTCCTCTTCTTTTTTTTTTTTGGTCCAGGCATTGATAATCGGGGAACGCGGCCTTCGCGTATGTGCTTTTGGACGAAACTCGAAACGGGCTGCGAACGTGCCGGATTAAGCCGCTGGACATCGTGGACCATTTTTCTTTCACGCATGACCGGGACGAATATTCTGGGGTTTTTCTGGGCCGTGAAATCGTTGGAAGAGAGAAAGAGGCGGTTTTTTTTTTAATATTGCCTTCAATTTTAACTCGTTTTTAGTTTTAAGGTATTAGTAGATGAACCGTCGGGCGAAAAGTTAGTCCAAAATGGGCGAATCGTGGATTTACAAGTCTAGATAATGTCGTACATGTTTAGTCTCACTAATAGCTAATTTAATAATAAATTAACACTTGAAAATGTCAATTTTTCACTTTCAATAATAATTGAAGTCAAATTCGACGATATTGGCGTGTGCTTGACGGAGGTTTTGTCAGTGACTGTACATCTGTTTTGACTGTCCAACAAAAAAATTTCTTAATTTTTAAATTTAATTAATACGTTCAGATTATCTTATTAGCAATAATTACCCAAAAACTCAATATTTATTGAGTTTTCCAATGATTGCTATTAATTCATCGTTAAAAAAGGACTCCTCATTACTTTAATCAATTTGTCGACAATTACTCGGTCGATTTATTTGAAACTTAGCATAATCAATCGCTTGATCCTAAATCCTGATTGATTAATATTTTCCGAATTTACGGCGATTTAGTTAACGTGCTAATTTCATATGTTTATAACTGCTAAATTATTTAGTGAAAAATTCTAAAATTATTCATGTATTATTATTTTATCAAGAACTATGTTGCTTCAAATTTTCAAGAATTTTAGCGATTTTTTAATATCCATCCAGTAATGCCTCAAGGGGGGAAAACCCTTTAGACGTCCGAAATAGAGTCATTTTTTATTATTTTTTTTAAAGGTGATAAAATAAGCGCATTATTTTAAAATTTTGACATTATCTTATTACAACTTTCAAGTGTTCAATTTTTTCTTCCAACAAAACAAAAAGGCGGCTTTACAAGGTATTAGGCGTCTTTTGCGCGATATCGAAAAGTGCTCTATTTGACTGATTATTTTCTATTGATCTGAAACAGAAATCGAAAAAAAATGTCGATCATTGATATGTGTAGGGAAAGGATATACCTATAAAAATATAAAAAAGTATAAAATAAAAAAATTAAGTAGGCTTTTTAATCAAATTTTCATATTTTTGACTATTTTCTCGACAATTTTTACCCCAAAAAAGTAATTTATTTACGCGATACCGTTAAAACTTTAGGTATATCTTTCTGATAATGTTATAATGAGAAACCTCCCAAAATTTCAGCCAGATCGATCAATAACTTTTTGAGCTATAACACGAGCAGCTTTTGAAAATGCAGTTTCGAGATAATCGCGTTTAAAGTTTTTCTAGTTCACAGCATGCGGTCCCGGCGCGCTCTCGACTATGTGCTATAACTTCGTAAATGTTTCATTTTCGATTTTCCAGTACAGAGGCGAGTGGGGTACAATGTATCACGGGGCACTGTGAGCTAGATGCAATTTCTCGGAGGTTTGTAGCTCGTAAATACCGAATTGTTTTTGTGTTGGACCGCGATTTATATTTGGTTTGGTCAGGCCTAAAACAAAGTCGATAGCAGCTCACAAAGAATTATTGAAAATTAAAAATTGATTTGAGGCTTGAAAAAAAAAATATTTTGCTCCCCGGAAAAACGTTAAATATAACGTAACTTTCTGTAGCGGCTCGGGTTTTCGGTCCTAATCGATAGTTTTATTATTCACGATGAGCTCTGTGACTTGTCTTTTTCCATTCGTAGTTTAATTAATAGTTATTTTCACCAATAATCAAATATTTAACTAGTGGGGTACAATGTATCACCGAGGTGTGGGGCACAATTGTCCCGATTCCCAATGAGAAAACAAAGAAGTGACGACGCTCCGAAGAAGCGCAATGTGTCACGTGCCGCTGTCAACGACGTGCGATTTCTCGGAGGTTTGTAGCTGGCAAATTCAGAATTTTTTTGTGTTGGACCGTGATTTATCTGTTATTTATGTTATCTATGTTAGAAAAATATAAGAGTTTCAACCGCCTCATTGTACCCTACGTTTCGCAGTAGTTGATACACTCTACCCACCTATATGATACATTGTACCCCACCCATGGGGTACAATGAGCGAAGCCGCAATTTTTTTTCGATCCCATTATTTTTGGATTTTTAATCTTTTTGCAAAAAAAATATGGGAGCTTCATTGTACGCCCAAAGGTCTATCAAATCGGTTGTGACCTTTTTTTTCTAATCAGACTACCTTGACTAGAGTAAAAATTCGTTAGAAAAAAATTGACACACTGTACCCCACCTTCCCCTACTGTCAATATATTATACTTTCGAAATATGTGAAAAAAACCGATTTTTTGTACATTGTAAATGGTTTTCCCCCATTAAGTATATATCCTTTGTAATAAAGATTTTTTTAACCCGATGTGGTCATACCTCCGAAAAATAACGTAATGGTCATGCGGGGTCTAGTGGACCCCACGCGGAAAAACAGTTGACATTTACTTTCTATTTAATGTATCGACTTAATTCTGTAACTGAACTTTAGTTTAAGGTCTCTTCTTTGAAATCCCATAGTTTTTTTCCTTATTCATTTTTTTTTCATGTTGAAAAAATGCAGAGGAAAAAAAATTCAAGGAATTTCACTTTTTTTCATAAAAAATGCAATTTTTGAGATACAGCGGAAAAATTTCAGTTTTGTACTTTCAAGAAAGTATACTTTCAAGAAAAAAAAAGTTTTAGAAAGCAACTTGAAACAAACTATATTTATTTTGGGCTAAGATTGAATACAATTTTGATGAAAATCATAAAATCAAAAAGCCTTGAAACTTATTAAGGTACCTTTCAACAACAACAGATGGCACCGTAGGTTTGATTTTGAACGGCCAGTTTTCAGACACTTAGCCGCGAACTTTGCCTGGGGTCAGCTGGACCCCATATGACCACAACGGGTTAAACCCGCGAAAAGTCGATATTTTCAGACTGGTCTGAAAATATGGACAGGCACGTGTCCATATTAACAGTATGAAATAAAAATAAACAAATGTTCTTATTAATTTTCTTATTCTATTCTTAGGCATTAATTAAATTATTGCTTTATTATCTTCTTCATTAATGATAATCAAAAATTTTTTTCGTTCATCTTAATATATTCTTTGGAGTCAAGTTGCCCATGGATCGAATAGAGAAGGTTGTGTCGGAGCACTACCCTACCCTATTTTTTTAAACTAAATAACACAAATTTAAAGCCGTTATAGTGCACCTTAAACGTAGTATCATTTTTCTCCTCTTCTTCTTTCACAGAAAAAAAAATGTATTTGATAGAACACTCCATCATAATTAGTGGTATGAAGCAAAATATATGCACATATTGAACAAATGTAATCATTCAAAAATTATGGGGAAATCTCACGTGCGGGGGAGGGGGGGGGGGGGGGTGTCTCCACATCTCGCGAATCTCACCAGGGGAATGGGGGGTCCAAATTAAAACCCGATCCTCACGTCATTAATGGATGTCCCCTAATACCGTTTTTAAGATTAGCAAAATAATTTTTCATCTCCAAGAATCATTTTCGCGAACAATTGTTACTCTGCCTATTGATTTTTTATTATTACCTCGAAACGCCCCCGCACTCACGCGATGAACCTACTCGCTCCCCATTCTGGTCCTTTTTTTTCCAATATCGAGGGAATCATCTCAAGGCGATGTTCAATGTGTCGTGCCTACAAAACGCCCGAGTCACAGCCCCTTCGTTACTTACCATTGCTACATTCGCTATTTTCCATTTGTTGGCTGCTCATAGGGAGTGGTACTGGAAGACGAAAGGAATAAAATAACAAAAAAAAAAAAATAAGAAAACGGTTTTTCCCTGCACTCGGACGTAGCTCTGCCTTCGATCTCGAGCCGACAATGCTCGCCCAATACAAACGTCTATACATAATAATTTGGAGCTATGAATCGACTTCTCACTATATATGGGCGCCTTTCATTGCCGATATTCTTGCACTCCCCGCAGTGACCCACCGTATGGGCTTCTTTATTGCCGCCTTTTCCTCTGTACCGGTGAACATAATGTGCTTTTCGACTGTGCGGAGTTGACGCGTTCCGAGAGATGTGTGATGGGTCTACTCAGGCTTATCCAGCCTTTTTACTCCGAAATGCTACCGGTCAAAAGTAAGGATTTCTAGATTTTTCGATCGGTAAAGTTATCGATCTCGGCCAAAAAGTGCGCAAAGCGATGTTCGGGATACTATTGGAAAGATTTAAAAAATGAACCATTATTCTTTTTATATATATGTGCTACCGGTCAAAAGAAAGGATTTCTCGATTTTTCGATCCGTAAAGTTACCAATCTTGGCCAATAAAATGAGCAAAGGAATGTCCGGGATAATATTTGAAAGATAAAAAAAGGTCCATCATAACTATTATATATACACTACCAGTCAAAAGTAAGGATTGCTACGTTTTTCGATCGGTTAAGTTACCGATTTCGGCAAAAAAAATGAGCAAAGGAATGTCCGGGATAGTATTTGAAAGATAAAAGAAAGTTCCATTATATTTATTACATAGGTACTACCGGTCGAAAGTAAGGATTTCTAGATTTTATGATCGGTAAAATTACGAATCACGGCCAAAAAAAATGAGCAACGGAATGTCCGGGATAGTACTTGACAGATTAAAAAAAAATGTGCCATTATGCTACCGGTCAAAAGTCAGGATTTCTCGATTTTTCGATCCGTAAAGTTACCGATCTCGGTCTAAAGGATGCGCAAAGGAATGTACGGGACAGTATTTTGAAAGATAAGAAAACTCCATTATGCTTTATATATATAAACTACCGATCAAAAGTAAGTTTCTCGTTTTTCCGATCCGTAAAGTTACCGATGTCGGCCAAAAAAAATGCGCAAAGTACGGGACAATATTTAAAAGTTAAGAAAGCTCCATTATTCTTTATATATATATATATATATATATTACTTGTGAAAAGTAAAGATTCCTCGATTTTTCGAACGGCAAAGTTACCGATCTCGGCAAAAAAATGCGTAAAGGGATGTCCGGGATCGTATTTGACCGATAAAAAAGTGTCATTATGCTTTTTATAAATATATATATATACTAGGCGTCGGAAAGTAAGGATGTTTCGATTTTTCGATCGTAAAAAGTTACCGATCTCAGCCAAAAAGATGCGCAAAGGAATGTCCGAAGTTTCATTTGAAAGACGAAAAAGACAGGCTTCATTGCGCTTTTTGTTTCTCAGTCTCCAGTACTCTTTTTACCCTTGACGTGACCTCAAACACGATTATTTCTGTAAGCATTTTCTTACTTTCGTAAACATGCGTGTCATTGAAAAAAAAATGGCGACAGGGATTTCTTCCCAAAAAAACTCGAAAGGGCCGAGGTTCAGCTCCGAATTGACCCTAAAAAAGTTTTTTTTCTGATTCTTTCCCAATCTCATTTTTTCTTCATTAAGTTTCTCGTAAAGTAGTGCCGTTTTTGGAAAATGCGCTGTTACTCGACAACAATGGGTCTCGAAATAAAATAAGTGGCGAAAAAAAGTGCGATTACAAAAAAAACTGATTAGGGGTTGAACAATAATGTTTCGGAATAATTTAGAAATTTTGTCTTCGTAGCTTTATGTGGAAAAATAATAGTGGAATAATTTAAAAATTTTGTCTTGTAGCTTTTGGTGGAAAAAATGCGAAAAGTGTGTTCAAATTTTTTTGCAGTGTGTGTGTATGCATGTATATATATCTATGTGTACAATAGTACAGAGGCAATGGCCAGCGATATTCTTTTCTCGACTAACGGTGAAGTATATAGGGGGGCCCTTGGTCGTCCTGTGGGCGGAGCGGTGAGCCCCAAAAAGGGCGAACGACCAGTTAGACATTTTCGTTCGCCTCTGCTTCTTCTTTATTTTTATTTTTTCATTTTATATATATATTTTTTTTCTCTTTTTTTTTCTTCGCGTCTTTTCTGGACGAGACGCGGGGGATATATGTAAGGACGCGTTCTTCGAGGGCACGGCGAGGGGGGGGCTATAGCTCAGAAATTGAACACGTGCAAGGGTGAGTCAGAGGTCCTCGGTGGTCGAGCACATCGTGATGCGAGGGCAAGAGAGAGAGTGTTCCTTCCTCTCTCTCTCTCTCTCTCTCTCTCTCTCTCTCTCTCTCTCTCTCTCTCTCTCTCGCTCTATCTCGCTCTCTCTCGCTCTCTCTCTTTCTTCCAGTCATATAGGTTGATCGTTGAAAAAGGGGCCCTACGAGGGCCGAAGAAGGGCGCGCGGTGAAGGACGCGCGTAAGGACCCTACCGAGATTACTCCGCAAGATAGCGAGGCCCTTTCAGGGCTGAAGCTTAAAATTCTTATTCTCTCAGTCGCCTCTCATTCTTCCTCATCTTCCCCCCCCCCCCCCCCCCAGCCCCCCTTCGACCCTTGGCCTCACATATCACGTGTCTTCTATACACGTGTTTTTTTTCTCTCTTTATTTCTCCTTTCTTTATTTTTTTATCGCGTGACACTGGGGGTGCGAGGACTTTTTCCGCAGGAAAGTCGTGTCTCGCACCAAAGAGTCGTTTTCATATTCTTTTATCTCTCGTCCCAAGTATTCTGTAATCTGGGCACTCGGCGTAGGCATACATGCACCCCCTGGAATACAAATATATATATATATATATATATATATATATATATATTCGTGTGCGAAGATATCGTCGAGAAAAATCAGATCGTTAGACCTATTTCCGGTTGTAAGGGACACGATAAATATTCCTTTTTTTATTCTCCATGGCAGAGAACAACACGACAATTTTATGGAACCTTTTTTTTTAAAGTAATGACGACACGAAGTTATAAGTCTTCTGTAACGTATAATCATTTATTAATAATGTATTTTAATAATAAATAATTATAATTCTGTAGAAGAATAAATTATTCAAAAGAATATAATAATATTTTTAACCCTTCGTGGTCACTCTTCCAAATTCAATCGCAGTGGTCACACTTGGGTCGATTCTACTCAGTCAGCTTTCAAAAAAGTATTGTGAAGAAACCATCCGTCCGAAGTGGTTGAAAAAATTACGGAATATGCTTTGAACTTTCTAGATGATGTACGAAAAATTTATTTATAAGAAATAAACTGGCGATATGTTGAAAAAAATTCATAAACAGGTGAAAACGCAAAAAATACACTTTTTCGCTCAAAAAATCATGGTTCCGTGAATTTTCAACATTTTCACCTAACATTTGAATGTGGTGCTTCTTAGATATGCTACTTTTGGGAAAAATAGTAGCATAGTGCCCGTTCTAAAAAAAGGTATTTATCCCGACATGTGAAGCAGGTAAATTTTATGGTATGAGGATACTTCAAACTCCAGGTAAGATGGTGAATACAGTCCCATTCGAAGCCTGGAACTATTATATATTTACACAAAAAATTGATCGATGGGACGATTCTACGCAGGGTGATCACAAAGGGTTAATATTGTTATATTCTTAGTTTTGTTTTTATTATTTTATATCGTGAGTTATAACAATAATAATGATAAGAATAATCGTTTGAAACAATAATGTAACATGATAATATAAAAAAATGACCAATATAATAAATTAATTAAATATAAAAAAGCAAAAAAGAATAAACGAATAAAAAATATAAAACATACATTAATTAAATATAAAAAGTTAGGGTCTTAGGCTACTCTAGATGCCAAAAAGGGCATATTTTGTGATTTTTTTTCAGCGAAACCGTACAATAAATCGGAATTACAAAATAGGGGTTTTATTATACACGTAATTGACTATACAAAATTATTTTTTCACAGCTATACATGTAAAAATGGCGACTGTGCAGTATTTTTCCGATGACGCCTTTATTTCTGGAAGGTCAACGGCCGGACCAACAGCTCCTGTAATTTTTGAGTTATGATGAGATACTAAAGTTTTTTCGATTATCTATAAGAATAGATATAGAAGTACGTAGGATTTTTTTGATATATTGTTTTCTGTCAAAATGGCGCATTTCTAAAACAAAAAGTATAAAATGCCATGAGAAAATCGTCAAAAAATTGTTTAGAACAGAGGAACTATGCAATATAATAAAAAAATCCTGCGTATTGCCTCAGAAAATGCAATTCCAAATATACAGTTAAAATTTTAAGTGAATCGGTTGAATTTTGTTTGAGTTATGAGTCCGGCCGACTTGAAAAATGTAGTTTTGAGATAAACGCGTTTAAAGTTAGTAGAAATTCACGACATGAATCAAGAGGGGTTGCGCCAGCATTCGAAAGTCGAGTACTTAGAGATTTTTCACACCCATAATCTTTTATAGTATAATTTTATAGGTACTAAGGTACAATTTTAACAACAAAAAAAATCGATTTTTGGAAAAACCTCGAGTGGCCTAAGGCTTTAATAACACGATAACAATAACAACATAGAATACTGGCAATGGACATTTGCGACTACACAAATTAGGACATTCGGTCTTAAGGGCCGAACGTCAACATAAGCTCACAAATTTGCCAACCCAGTTTGCTCGTAGATGGTTAAGTTTTTTTTTTTTTAGGAAGAACAAAGCATCAGGCTCTGGAGAATGCTCCGACGCGGAGCTTTCGCCCTTAAGATGATTTATTTTTAAGAAATCTATTGGTCAAAAATTTTAGCAATCTCTCTCGTACTCACATGTCACGTGGTACATCTTCTACTTCGCCGCAACAGTAGACAGCTCGGTATTCATGTGGAACAATGCATCGTGAACTTCGAGACAAAGGCTTTTCTTTCAGGACTAAATTGCGCAAGAAATTATTAGGTCGGCTCTGAGATCCCGATGGGCCATCAGTCCATTTCCCCGGTATATCCGCTAGATCCCGTGTACTCCAACAGTGCGAGTCTGGAGCTTCTCCGACAACTCCGTAAAGATTGATCGTTTTTTTTTGTTTTGTTTTTTTTTTCTCTTTCGTTTCTTCGCTCTTTTACTTTGCTCGTCCTGATCGATTCCTCGTTCTCGAAGGATGTCCAGAGGGACGAGGGGTAGAGAGCCCTCGGTATCCATTAGAACACGTGCATCGACCACCGTAACAAGTGCCCCATCAACGCAACCGAACCATCGTGGGCCACCAGAAAAAAAAGGAAGAAAAAGAAATGTAACTTCGAGATCTCTCCCTCTCTCTCTCTCTCTCTCTCTCTCTCTCTCTCTCTTCCTCCCTTAATGATTCCTCGGTCTCCTCCCAAATTGGTGGCATTTCACGAGAGAGTCGAGGCAAAGTCAATTCACCAAGGTACGAAAGAAGAAAAGGAAGAAAAAAAAAAGAAAAAGAAACGTTCTCCCCTGTCATTAGAGGGTGATTTTTGGGAAATGGTGTAAATTGGGTACGCGAGAACAACTAAACTATAATATGAAGCAATGTTTCACTATACTTTCTCTGGCTCTTCCGGTAATGTTTATTGACGCCGTTTCACTTTCATACTACACGGCCAGAAAAATTCTTTTGATATTAACTAGATGGGTTTATACGATTTTATTTATTTATTTGAATTAACTAGATTTTTCGCGAAATCAAATTTTTCCTATTGCATGCCTATTGCAAGATCTATTTAATATCGTCTAACAACAAATTTTTTTATTTATTCCTAATAAATCTGTGATTTGGTTTCATCTTGTAGTATAAAACAAAAGAGACAGACGGAAAAATGCTACACGATTCAGTCTCTCAAAAATCGCATGGCTTTGTTTTCATTTGAAGACTGTTGTAACATTCTGCAGTCGAGGAAAATGGTTAGTCTTTCGATACATAAATAGTCGCGTCTGTTAATAAAAGGCACTACGATACGTTTCTTTTTTTTTTTAATAACAGCCTTGTTAGTGAAAGAAAAGAAAAATAATTTAACTTTTTTTCACCGCACTTTTATGTCATGAACCTATATTACTTTTTTCGTATTCGTGCGATATATCGTGTTTTATCTTTATTTATTTAATTTAAATCCAATCTTTATTCACCGTAAACCGGAGTAACTTTGGGACACTTTTTTAGGATTTTTTATGACTCCTGCCAATATATGTTAAGCTTGGTAACTGACACTATGGCGTTATATGAAGTTAACCTTCTTCTTTCACAACATAGGCTTGATTTTACTCTACAACCAATGACACCGTCATAAAAATCCTTCATCTTTGTCCCAATCTTACCCCATGAATTGAGGCAATTTTGGTACAGTACTGTTTTTGCTTGGAAACACTAGGGAAAAATCATTCTGTCGGAATGTTACATAGAAGTATTTTAATAGAGACTTAAGACACAGTTTTTAAAACGTTTACAAAAGGTTTTATTTCACATTTGTATTAACATTTTACAAATTATAGTGATAGTTTTAAAATATTAGGATTTAAAATAACAGGTTAGGAAGGATAGACAAATTTCGATAGGAAGGTAGGAAACTTTTTAACATCAATTAATTACTCAAGTGAATTTAAAACTTGTTCGTAAAGAGGATTAGTACTTGAACTTTGAAAATTTCCCGTCGGAGAATTCGAGTAGGCTGGTTGATTTTCTGGACGATTTCGTCCTTCGAATAAAAAATGTCGTCGGACTTAGCTGGCCGTTTCCAGTTTAGGTTAGACTTCTTCATCGCAGAGATAAGTACTTCTTCGTTATTTTTTATCTCAATAATCCGTCCCGGGTAAAACTCACCTTCGTATGTCACCAGAATATAGTCGTTCATCATAAAGTTCTGGTAGAAACTTGAAGATTTTGGGGGTGGCGTTGATGGAGTAACCTGTTCTTCCCAATCACTTTGGGACTGTCCCAATGTTATCCCACTCAGTGCTGAAAATTTACAACTTTCAAGTTATAAAATTAAATAACGAAATTAAACGTATAAATAACACTTCAAATAGACGTCAACTTTTTTCTAAATACACATACCTGCGGGTAGTAAAATATTTCCAGTTTTTCGAAAGCGAATAAAAGTTTTAACACGAACCAAAAACGCTACAACGAACGGTGAAAAACAAGATGGAATACCGTCGGACGTCCGGTACAACTACAGCTTCAAATATTTTCCGCGAGGTAGTACCAATACCAGCGTATGCAGAAGCAGTGATTGCGCTCCAATTCATAAGGTATGGTGTTGGTGGAAAATGCAGAAGTCGAATATTACGTGGTGTCCCGAAGTTGTATCCCCAGTCCCAAAGTTACCCCGGTTTACGTTATTTAATTTGAATATATTTAATATTTAAAAAGAATAGCTTGAACAAATAAATAAAAATATATTTGAAAGAAATAGGGTCGTAGTAAGCCGCGAAGCATGGAAAAAACCTATTTGATTTAAATGGATCCTATTTAGATTAAATATTTTTTTTTTTTGGAAGTGTATTCTATTATCTTTTTTTAAAATATTTTTCGCCTCGATGATTCGCTGGAAAATGATTCGAATTATCTGCTTTCCGAGGGATGATTTTAGAAGGGTCGCAGAATTGCGCCGTCATTTTTTCATTTCCCGAAAGTAATTTCATAAATTCTTTTTACGTGCTTTTTTTTCTTTTTTGCTCCCGCGAGTTTCGAGCTCTTTCCCTTTACTTTCACCCGCCACTTGTCACTTCGCTGTTTTCAGTTCCCGGGTGATCGCGCCGGGTATTTTTTTTTTTTTTTTGCGAACAAAGTCGTTTTCGAGTTCAACGATCGGAGAGCTCCTTAACGAGGCTTTTTCGATCAATTTTTTTTTTGTTTTTCGGTTGTTCCGTTTCGTACTAAAACATTGGCACGTAACAAAAAGTGATTGCCTTTGGTCTTTCCGGTTGAAGAAACTCGGATGTCGAGGCCTTGCTAAATGCGGACCAAAGGACGACAAAAAGATTGAGTTTTTGCTGAATCGAGCTTCCGGTGCGCGAGATAAACTTCTCTATGGATCGGAGGAGAAATTTTTCAGATGAGTTTTATGGAAGACGAAATATCCGGGGCTCCGAAAAAAATATCATACGCGGTACTCTGGGTGGGCCATTTCACGGGTCGATGATTTTTGGTCTTCGTCTCTTTTGGTACCTCCTTCTTTCTCTCTCTCTCCCTCTCCCTCTCTCCCTCTCTCTCTCTCTCTCTCTCCCTCTCTCTCTCTTCCTCTGTCTCTCTCTTTGATCCTTTTAGTTTACTCAACATTACTTACGTACTTGAGACCCTCAATCTCGGCGTAATTTTTGTGCTCTCGCTCGAACAACTTCCACCCCCACAGTTTTCCGCCCTTGTGACGGAAGATCATGCAATTTCCGCTCCCTACATGACAATGACGAGGGCGAAAAAAATGAACCGAGTAAACCGTCGAGACAGTTCGTAATGGCTCGTTGAACCTGTCATACGACGTTACCGTTCATTTCGTTCGATGAACTTTGAACTACCCTATGTCCGGAATCTGAGAACGATTTTTTTTCTTTCGGTAGGTTTTTTTTACCACGTTTTTATTAACTCGCTTTCTTGTCTGTGTGTTTGTTTGTTTGTCTGTTCGGTACAAATTTTGCAATCGATTTTAAACTAACTTTCGGATGAGCTAGAGAGACTTGAAACTTTAAATATAGCTCAGAACTGGATGACAAGGCAATATTAACTCGCTTTCTTGTGTGTCTTTGTTTGTCTGTTCGATACAAATTTTGCAATCGATTTTTTGAACCAACTTCCGGATGAGTTAGAGACTTGAAACTTTAAGCATAGCGCAGAACTAGATGACAAACAAACAAACAGAAAGACAAGATAAATATAAATAGACAAAAAATATTATTCAAATAAATTTAGAAAAATATATACCACGTTTTTTAAAACGGACTAAAAAGTATAAAATAATTTCTCCTAGCCCCATACAGAATTCTAACCCCGTACAGATTTTCCTGAAAATTTAGGATTGTGACTTTTTAATAGCTATGAAAATACTTGTAAGATTTAAGGAGTTACGTGGATTTCGAAGCCAAAAAAAAGCATATTTTCTCTATTTTAAAAAAATATAATATATAAATTATTTTATTCATAATGTTAAGCACACAAAAGAGCAACATTTTAACAATATTTAAAAAAAAATTCATCCAAAAATTTGGGAAATTCAGCCGGTGGGCCCTGGTTTCCGGAGAGCCCTAAAAAAAATGTCCTCGTGGTGGTCAGGATAACTCATGATAGCTTTATCTGAAATTGAAAAACCAAACTTTTTCTGTTAGTAAATAAGTATAGATCGTAATAGAACGAAGAATTTTAAAAAAAATTGAAATTTCATTTTTTGGCAGAGTTGTATGCAAAGTAGTTCAATTTTTGGTACAATTTACACTACGTATAGCCTTGTAAAATTAGTTGTAATCGAAAAGAAAACCTTCGTTCAATCACTAGTCAATGCTATTTTGAAGAAGTGTGCAAAATTTTAATAAGATCAGTGCATTCGTTTTTGAGAAATCGTGTCCACCGACTTCAAAAATAGTGTTTTGAGAAAAATGCGTATACCTGCGTCGCTCCCGGCCGGTCTTTCCCAACGGGGGGGATTTCCAAACGCCCTCTCTCCTAGACTTTACTCTGATTGACTTAATACTTGTTAGATAATAAAATTTAAAAAAATATAAGGTAAGGATAGTAAGGAGTGTTGGGTGTAGCTGTCGTTAACAATAAAATTGTCAGTGACTTAGGTGAAGTATTCATGCATCAATTATTCTATTGCATGCGCCCTGCATTTTTAATTTTAAATCTTACAAGTATTTTCATAGCTATTAAAAATTGACGATCACAAATTTTCAAGACAATCTGTATGGGGTTAGAAATCTGTATGGGACAGGAGAAATTATTTTATACTTTTTAGTCTGTTTTGAAAACGTGGTATACTAAAAAAAAATGTATTTAAATAATATTTATTTTATTTCAAAATTGTCATTTTTATTTCAGCTTATTTAACCCTTCGTGGTCACACACCCAAATTCAATCGCGGTGGTCACACTTGGGTCGATTCTACCCAGTCAGTTTTCAAAAATTATTATGACCAAACTATACGTCCGAAGTGGTTCAAAAAATTGCGGAACATGCTTTGAACTTTCTAGATTATGTACGAAAAATTTATTTAGAAGAAATAAAATGGCGACATTTAAAAAAAATTCATAAAGAAGTGAAACGCAAAAAAAGACACTTTTTCGCTAAAAAAAAATCATAGTTCCGTGAATTTTAAAGATGTTTACCTAAAATTTGGACGTGATACTCCTTAGATATGCTACTTTTGGAAAAAAATAGTAGCATAGTACGCGTTCGAAAAAAGGTATTTATTCCAACATCAACTCCACATAAGATGGTGAATACAGTCCAATTCGACGCCGGGAATATATTTGCGCCAAAAATTGATCGACGGATCGATTCTACCCAGGGTGACCATCAACAGTTAAAAACAATTCAACGTTTATTCCTCTCTTGATGGTTGAAATCCCAATATAATAATCGACGATTTGAATTTTTTAATTGCCGAAATTAAATGCAACAAAAACAATTCAAGTAAGACAAAACTCAATAAATTGTTTTTTCAAACAATTGCCTTATCATCCCAATGAAATATCTTTTGTTCCTGCTCAGAAAAAATGATCCATCGTAAAATATCGTATTCGACATAAGAATCAATAATAATTGCTTTTACTTTCACAATAGAGCCAATTTTGATTTTCCGAATACGAGTGTAATCGATACCACAATATTTCTTCACGCTTTGAATTCGGGCAGTCTTTGGAATGGCAGTAATGGGATTGGGAGAAAATTTTTCTCGCTGCAGCTGCTCTCGCACTCGACCATCAATCCAATCGCGATAATTTCGTGCTAGTGAGAAGTATTATATGTGAATCTCGAGAGCGTGGAATTTCGGTAACGAATTTTCTCGTATATTTGACGCCTCGTTTTTACGTGAACAGGCATTCGGTTACGGCTTCAACCATCTTCTGACCGAGCTTCACTCCGATGTACCACAGTTTTCAAAAAAAAAAAATATATATATATATATATATATCACGTGAATTTTTCGACCGCAGGATATTTGACGCGACGGCTGCACCGAGAAATCTTTTTCTTCTCGAATTAGCGACAGTTCCAGAACAAAATTTTTCAAGGATGCTCTGCCTATGTGTATACATATATAGTCAGAATCGAACGAGGAAATTCGATGACAGTTCGAGTACATTGAAATTAAATGAAAAAAAAAAAATAATTCAGTTGACTATATCCAATGAAATTTAATTCCTCAATATTAGTGTCGAGGATATCGTAATTAAATAAAAAAAATTGACGTACTTTCATATGAGGACAAATATACACGAGTAAAAATTTATATAAAAATAAGAAAAATATGAGAATTATTTTTCATTATTGGATAATTGTATGGGTATTTTCTTAAATCTTTTAAATATAAATTGTTCTTCGAGTATTTAGTTGTTGTCTTTATGAACAGTGATTTTCGTGTTATTTTTATTTGGACAGAAATTCGTCCAAAAATATTGAAATTAAATTAAAAAATTTACGAATTACGAAACTTTAAATGAGCAAAAATATAGAAGAAAAATATGATTTTTTTTTAGTATTAGATAATTGTGTGAGTAACTACTTCATTTTTTATATAAATTGTTACTTGAGTATTCAGTTGATGGTTTTATTAACAATGATTTTCGTATTCTTTCAATTAGAACAGAAATTTACATTTTTTATTGACGAATAATTACATATATGTGAGAATAATATAAGAATTCTTGTTTCTTTTTTACATTACATCAGAAAAATATGAATATTTTTTACTATTTTTTTGGTATTGGACATTGTATATATGTACTTAATTTTTTATATAAAGTGATTTTTTGAATATTCAGTCAATGTCTTCAACAATCATTTTAATATTCTTTTAATTAGAACAGAAATTCACATTAAAAGACAAACTATATGTGATATTAATATAAGAATTCTTCTTGGAATGGAATAAGGTCCGGACGTAAAAAGGGGAAGCACGATGGAACCAACAATAAAAAAAATATATAAGAAATCTTTTTTTATTTCATTGATGTATGGATGTTGGCAAGTTATTACATAAGGGATTCTATTTACTAGTTGTCTTACAATAAATTGTTATCCTATAATAAGTTATCCCATAATAAATTATTCACTAAATATTCTATAATGCATTATTTCATAATGACGGGGTATTAACTAATTATATCCATAAATTGTATTTTGAGTATTAAGTTCATATCCTATAATAAGTTATCCTATAATAAATTATTCACTGAATATTCTATAATGGATTATTTCATAATAATGGGGTATTAACTAATTACATCGATCAATTGTCTTTTAATTATTGAATTCATATCCTCGTCCAAAATGATTATCGTCCCTTTATAATACGTTGTAATAACAGTTCACTACTCGAGTCCTTTCCATCGGTGGAGAAGACCGAGAAGAAGAAAAGAAAAGTGGTCTTAGAAAAAAGAATTATGCCAATTTCTTCCAGCCATCAGGCTTGCTTTTTTTCTCTTCCTGCAAAAATAATCTTCGTTTCCGCATTCAATAAGAAACGGTAGGTCAAGGGAATTAAAATGATATTTTCAAAAATATCTAAAAATAGTGGATCAGTAATTCACGAGTATAATTCACCCGGGAATTTTTCTTAATCCTAGGAAATTACAATGTTTTTGGATATTGTACAATCACGTGGCAGTTGTGGTCCTCCAATTTTGTACCACATCTTTCTTTAAATTAAGGGTTGAAAATTAATAATAATAATAAAATGAAAAATAAAAAATTTCATATACAAAATTTGTGAAATTGATAATTAAACAAATTAAAACTAAATAAAATAAACATGATAGTAAAATAAAAATAATAATAAAATAATTCAGCAACACTTTTCATCAGATGCACCAATAATCTTTCTTTCTGTACTAAATACAAAAAGGTAGATTAAACGAACAACAAAAATTAAACGAACAACAAAACGTACAAAATTGCTAATCGACAGTTTGCATAATTTGCCCTGACAATATTGAGTTTGTTTGCTTACCCTCTTATCATTTACTCGCAATTATGCCCCCTCCCCCAATTTGGAAATGAAAAATACCAATTTTCAACGCAGAATAACGCGTTCACCCTAAAGCAGCCCGCACCGAATAATTTACGAAAAAAGTGTATGAAAAAATAAATGTAAATTTCTGACGTATCCGTCCAATGCGTGTGCGTGGGTGCGTTTGAAAGGGAGTCGTTAAGGACATCGTTGATTCTGCACGCTTCGTTTTTCACTGTGCATTCATACGCGATACTGTATCGCAGTCGCTCGTTATAAATAACGTTTAGAGCGACAATGCTGTCGAGCGTGGATTCTTCGTCGTTTGAAGAAGCGAGCAACGAAAGAAAGAGCGAATAAAAGAATGAGAGAGCGAGAGAGAGAGAGAGAGAGAGAGAGAGAGAGAGAGAGAGAGAGAGAGAGAGAAGAGAAGAGAAGAGAAGAGAAGAGAAGGAGAGCATAAATTTCAAAGAGTCAAAGGGCCATACAGGAGTGACCTGTCGTCACGGAATATTAGGCTATTGCGGCGTGTATACGCGCCCTTTGGCCCACTGCAAAGAGGGCGACAAAGGTAAGACGCCGCCTCCTTTTTTCTTCATTTTTTTTTTTTTCATATTCCCTCGAACTTTGTGCATTTTTCGTATGCATTTTTCGTGAAAGTGTAGACCTCTCTCTCTCTCTCTCTCTCTCTCTCTCTCTCTCTCTCTCTCTCTCTCTCTCTCTCTCTCTCTCTCTCTCTCTCTTTCTCCAGCCTACGGGTGCGAGAAGTCAGAAAATCGGCGTATCGTTGACGAGTCAAAGGCCCTGGTCAAAGTACAAAGGGCAGCGAAGCTTTTTCGTCTCGTTCGAAATTCCCTTAACGCACCGTAACCGGTGGTCCCTTTTTCGCTCCTAGGCCAAGAGTTTTCGATTCTTCTCTCCTCTATCTCATTCGTGAGGAAACGAGAAGAAGAAAGAAAAAAAAAAAGGAGAATGAACGCGAGAGACCGCGGAAATCGGCGTGACGCGGTTCTCCGATATTCCTATTGACCGGGTGAAAAAAAAAAGCGCGGATTTTCTACTCTTCGCCGTGTAAATGTGAATTCGTTAGTCGAAACGCGCACACCTTGAGTTTCCTCGCGTCGCTATCCCGCATTGGATGAGAAGACGACAATGAGACGAGGCGACAGCCGGAGAGATAAAAACCAAATCGAAGGGATGTATTTTTTCACCCTTAGGACGAATGCGACAGCACGAAATTTTCCCACCGTGCATAATCGTCGACAAAAACCCTACGTACACCGCACTCTCCGTCAAAATTTCCGTTTCGTACACCATCGAATTTCAAGAATATCCTCCCCCCCCCCCCCTCCACTCCTTCACCCCTCGCTCCTGCCCTTAAATTTCTATTCGCCTCTCTCCCCTTTCTGGGTCCCTTCGCTCGAAGATCAGCCGCGAAAAATCGGGCACGAAAAATTTTGTGGCTTTTTCTTTTTTTTTTTTTTTTGGAGTGAAACTCGTGTTCCTCGCACGCGTGGAAAATTACTTTCGATCTAGAACTAACAACGCGAGTAATTTCTCGTTTTGGTAGCGGGAATATAATGTTGCACCGTACTCGTTTATGGTGACCGACGAGATTATCCGGCGAAGCTACTCGGCTCTATAGGTATATATAAACATGTGTACGCACCTCGAGAGTCATTCCAGTACGAGGGGGCCCTTCTCGTACTCGAATTAAACGGTGCTTGAGACTTTCGGATGATATTCGAGGGTCTGGCACTGGTCTAGTCCTCCGTCACGGATTAGAACGACTGACGCGCGTGCATAAGTGCCAACTACAAATTCTTCGCGGTGCACTCTTGATATTTCATTTTATGTATACAGTGAAACTTCAGTCATACGTTTTTCAAGCGATACCTCAAGTATGACGTACACTGTGGAAAAAAAAAATTCAATTTAAATAGGATCTATTTAAATGAAATAGGTTTTTTTTTCCTTGACTCGAGGCTTACTACGACCCTATTTGTTTCAAATATTTTTTTAAATTTGTTCAAGCTGTTCTTGTTAAATATTAAATATATTGAAATTAAATAAATAAGGATAGAACACGATATATCGCGCATGAATACGAGAAAGTAATACAGGTTCATGACATAAAAGTGCGGTGAAAAAAAAAGTTAAATTATTTTTCGTTTTTTTCACTAATAAAGCTGTTATTTGGAAAAAAGAAAGGTTCAGTTGTGCCTTTTATTAACAGGCGCGACTATTTATTTATAGAAAGACTTTTCCTCAACTGTAGAACGTTACAACAGTCTTCTAATGAAAAACGAAGCCGTGAGTTTTTTGAGAGACTGAATCGTGTACCATTTTTCCGTCTGTCTCTTTTGTCTTATACTACCAGATGAAACCAAATCACAGCTTTATTAGAAATAAATAAAATATTTTTGCTTGTTCGATGATATTAAACAGATCTTCATTTGAATAAATAAATATATTTAAAATAATAATTTTAATAATGGAATCTGAAAAAATTCTCGCGAATTCAACGAAAATCGATTCAACTTTTTACTATCTTGAGGTTTTCCTTGAATCTTTGTCGTTTTCGCGTTACACGGTATTTTTCAAATTGTCTCTTTAAAAAAAAAAATCAAAATATCTTTAGAAAAAAAATCGTACGAAGCTTTAAAAAAAAACAAAATTGAAGCTTGAGCTTCCCCCTTTATGATTCCGGTCAAAGAAATGCATAAAAAAATGTTTGTCTGTAAACGGGGTCCACCAGAAAAGGAACAAAAAAAGGCAATAAATGGTCGGTTTTGAAAAAGCGTACCAGTCGTAAAAAAATAGTAAAAAAATTTAAAAAAAAACGACACGAAGGTGAATTCCTCCACTTCAAAATGCCGTTTATTAATTTCATCTATGTCAACTATCGGCGAATTGGCATAAAAAATTGTTCCGGAACTTTTTTGAATTTTTGATTATATATATATATATATATATATATATATATATATATATATATATATAAATCGGACATTCTATAATCTCAGGTAGGACGCGATATTTCGTCGATTAAAGTAATTCGACTACATACTCGAGTAGATCCGAAACATCCTCATACGGCTGTATGGGGAAGGATAATCTTGATCCTGATCACACACGTACACAGCATCGCACCTCACAGGTCCACGGCACAGCTACTACAAACCCCTATCTCGTTTTATTCGACCAAAGATGAGTTTGCCACGAAGGTGCTCTAAACACCCTCTAAGTCCTATTGAATGCTCTCTTCTCTCTCTCTCTCTCTCTCTCTCTCTCTCTCTCTCTCTTTCTCTCTCTTTCTCTCTCTCTCCCAACTTAATCCAGATCACGAGAGAATGAGGCGTTTTCTACCAGCGTAGATTATCCTGCGCCCTCTCTCCTCGCACCCTGTACCTTCGCAGATATATATATATATATATATATATATATATATATATATATATATTTATATATTTATATACAATGGACGAATTCGCTTTTTATTTGTCCTTTTCTCGAGTTGCAAGCTTTCAAACATGTCTTAAAAAAAAGAGAACTCATCTCTCGAGAAGTTCAACGATGCGTGACATCCCGAATCATTGCACGCGAGATGACGTGCCCTGGAAAAGCGTTATATCCACGTGTATAGTCCTCTTTTCTTACGTGAGTTCGAAACGAGAGCTAGAGATTAACCCTCGAAAAAAAATTTGTAAACGTGTGTTCTGATGCAGGTAAAGTTTCTTCGGTAACGAAAATCGAGATGTAATAAATGTGTGTGTGTGTGTATGTATATATATTTATGTGTACGGATATTGCTGAGTGCCAGGATTTGAGTGTTGTGGAGAACGCGCCTTTTTTCTTTTCCACGTCGCCGGGCATATTTAATGATGCGATTTTTCACCGAGATCCCAATGAGATCGCGCGCCCAAGATCTCGAGCAAGTTCTGAGTAGGTTCGAAGTGTGTGCACACATTGCTCTTGGATTCGAGTAAATCTCCAAGGAATTTGTAGGCGAAGTAAAAAAAAAAAGAGGAAACAAAAAAGGATCAAGCATTCCCCCTACAATGGACAATATAAAATATACGGCGAATAAAATGATGCGGGTAGTTGGCGGTTATTAGAGCGAAGGGGAAGGCAGGAAAAAAAACGGACTCTTGGGTGTCCAGTTTCTCGAGAAATCGGTCGGCAGACAAGTTTCACGTATGTACTCGTCGTCGTTACTATTGCTCAATGGTCCCTTCGATTCACGATCCCTCGAGCTAATTCGTAGGAAGTAATATCATGGGTGGCCGCGTCTGCGGATTTTACCGCGCGACAGCACGTGTTGAATTAAAGAAAAACGATTATTCACTTATTTATACTTGGGTTTTTGCGCTTACTGGACGTGTGCAACTGCTCGCTTGCATTGCATGCGGGTAAGTTTGCGATTGGAGAATTTATGGCCTTTTATTGGTCGAGGGGACATTACCGTTTACCATTTGGTCACGAGAATGGGTACTGAAGCAAATGGGAATTACGATTGTAAGGGGAGACTCGCTGGCTAAAGAAGAAGATGCCAGGGATCTTTTTCATTTGCAATTTGCATAATTGTATTCAGGTGCTGCAGGTAAAAATGGAAACGAGTCGGAAGTGAGTGGAATGAAGAGGCAATTCCTCTTAGCTAGAATTATGCGGATTGCGGTGGTGAGAAGGTTTTTTTTTTTTGTAAGTCTAGTGACTTGGGCAAAAATGGAGAGGGGCTGTAGGAATGAAGGACTGAATTGATCTTTTGGTGTACGGTAAGTCTCGGCTTTGCAATGGGAGCACTTGATGATAGTTAGTACAGTGGGTAGGAGTGCTGATTGTAACCTGACCACTCTTTCAGGCCATCTTCCTGATTTAGAGTGCAGTTTTGTCCTTCTTGGTCGTCCAAGAATTTCTTGATTGATTGCTGATCCAAACTTGAGATTTGGTACTTGATGACATCTAAGCAATACGGTTGATCAATACCCGTGCAGAAATTTGTTAGGGATACCTAAGTTACGATCGGATCCCGATCAGCATATGATACGGATTCCCTAGAGGGGGTATCCTCATCGGAATCCAGATGACGCCCACTACGTAGCAGAAGGCGGAGACGTGGTGGCAAGAATATAAAATACGTATTAAATACATTTTTCTTAACAAACTAAATACATATTTTTTTAGTTCAAATGATCTCCATTTAATTTAAATGTAATTACTCAGAATAAATAACCTATATCACTTTTCTCCAGGAAATATAAATCTTTCAAGGTCTATATATTGTTTTTTCGAATTTTTAAATGAAATGTAGAGAATTTTGTTCAAAATTCTGTTATTGGAATATACAAGTTTTGACAGTTATACTGTAGCACCAATTTTTACCTAATATTTTTCAGATCCTTCAATAAATGATTTCAGAAAAAGTCCAGCGTCTTCATTTGATACGGATCGGTATCTCATGGTGATTTTTACATTCCTCCCTGGAATCCGATTCGATATCGAGCTCGATCTTGTTCTAGAAGTTCAGGATTCTAGCCTGGATCCTATGCAAAGTTCCTCTTTGGATTCTGACTAGAGTTTATATGGCCTTAGGCCACTCTAGAGGCCAAAAAGGGCATATTTTGTAATTTTTTTTTCAGCGAAACCATAAAATAAATCGGAATTACAAAATAGGGGTTTCATTATACAAGTAATTGACTATACAAAATTATTTTTTCACAGCGATACATGTCAAAATGATGACTGTGCAGCATTTTTCCGATGACGCCTTTATTTCTGGAAGGTCAACGGCCGGACCAACAGCTCCTATAATTTTTGAGTTATGATGAGACACTAAAGTTTTTTCGATTATATATAAGAATAGTTATAGAAGTACGGAGGATTTTGTTGATATATTGTTTTTTTGTCAAAATGGCGCATTTCTAAAACAAAAAGTATAAAATGCCATGAGAAAATCGTCAGAAAATTGTTTAATAGGATCCTGGCTGGAATCCGATTTTTGAGCGTTACATTTCGCTCTCGGATCCGATCGGATATTCGACTAGATCCGGATTGAGAAACCAGGATCCTAGCCCGAATCGGACTGTATCCATTAAAATATTTCTGCACGGGTATAGTGATTGTAACCTACACAATTTTCCAGCCCGTCTTTCTGATGCATGATATATTTTTGGTCCATTGTGTCCTCCATGAATCCCTTGATTGGTCACTGATAGGAAATTGCCATTTGACACTTGATAATACATCATTCAAAGAACAAAATGTCCTAACTTAAAGCAGTACAGTTTGCCAGCCCGTCATCCAGATACAGGGTGGAGTTTTATCCTCTTTGATCCCTCCAAGGAATCCTTTCCTTAAATTAACACTGATCCAAAATTACGATTACGAACTGATCAAAATCATGATACATAATCAATACGGTTGATCAACGCACTGATTTTAACCTGCACGGTTTCCCAGGGCATCTTCCTAATGCATGATGTCATTTAGGTCCATTATGTCCTCCAAGCATCCCCTGATTGGTCACTGCTAGAAAATAGCGATTCGCCACTTGATAACACATCATTTAATGTATAAATGTACTGACCGTAAGCAACCCAGTTTGCCAAGCCATCTTCCAGACACAGGCTGTAATTTTACCCTTTCTTGTCCTCCAAGAAATAGTTGATTGAACACTGATAAAAAATTGACATTTGGCACTTGATGGCACACGTATGAAAGGTACCCTAACTTCAACCTGCCCAATTGTTACCATCTTCCTGATGCAGGGTGTAGTTTCAGCCCTTTCTGTCCTCCCCGAATTCCTCGGTTTATCACTAATAAAAAATTTAAAAAAACATTCAATATACCGAATTGAAAATAGTAAATCGTCGGGCTTTCAAAACCCAAACGAGCCGCAGCCTCAAACATTTCATTCACTAATTAAGTTTCGTCGAGTCATCCCTCGTTGAGTCGTTTTTAATCGTTCAATCTTGAAGCAAACGATCTCGCACTAAATTGCGATTTATCCATAAAGACCCTCGTTGAAACTTCCCCCCGTCTCGCATCTTTTATTTCTAGAAAATTTCCGTGCACCTGCGCAGGTTCCAAGGTTCTCTCTCTCTCTCGCACTCTCTCTCTCTTTCTCTGCGTAGGGCTAGTTAGCTACGGTACTATTAATACAGTGAGAGCGCGAAGGTCGGATGTATCTTCGATCTTTTTTTTTTGCTTTCTTTTTCATCTCCGGGACGAAGTTACAACGGGCTACAACCCCGCCCACAATGGAACCCGTAGGGCCCTTCGGTGTAGATCTCGTCTTCGGACCCAATTTACGAAAGAGCCTATTTTCCTCTCGCGAGGAGCGAGAGTGAGAGGGAGAATAAGGATCATCCACGTAGACCTGAAAATTGCTCTCTCTCTCTCTCTCTCGCTCTCATCGCAGAACGATGGCTCTTCTATCTTTTTCTCTCGCTCTTTCTCTCTCACTCTTCTTTACTCTTTCCTTCTCTTTTTCGTAACGGTAGAGGGGTAAAAAGGACCAGGAAACGTTCCACACTAATTTGATGCTTTCCGAACGGTTCTCTGTACGAGGCCGGAAGCGCACGGGCTCTATAACATCCTATCTCTCTCTCTCTCTCTCTTGTTCTTTTGATGATTTGCCGCCCGCGCGTCAGCACAAACGATCCTCGAAACAGGTTAACCCGACGAGAGTCGTTAATTAGCAAGTGAGAGCGGGCTATAATCGAAACCGTATGGATCACCGTCTGAACACCCACATATATGCATACATATATGACTGTACATGTACAAGAAGAACAGTGATCGCGCCCCCTTTGAAATATCACACGAGTTTTTAATTTTCCACCAAAAAATCGCTTTTCATCTATACCAGGGCGCTTCTTCTATAACCGTAACTCTCCATAATTGGTTTACGATGGAACACCCTTCTTCGTACATCGAATCCCTTTTGCCTCGTACCCATCAAGACCACCAGCAATTCACCAGCTAGGGAGAGATAACTTTGTGTTTGTAACGGCGTTTTCGAATGATTTTTATGGTTCCCTAGGGTCATTAACCAGCCTGACGGAAAATCAAATTATCTCCTGGTACCTGAACGAGTAACGGTGGAATAGCCACTTTTAGGAGGGGAAGGGGGGGAGGGAGAAACCTCATCTGCGATCTCGCCGCAGGCTTGTGATTAAATTAATGTGGAAGACATAAACACGCTATGTGGAAAAGGGTATGTCTAGGTAACGTCGGCTATCAAGACGTATGGCTGTTTCGAGAATCATTATTGAAAAGACCTTCATTTGCTTACTTTCATGTAAATATCATTTTGGAGACGTTGTGCTTAGGTAATGTTCAGTATGGAGACTTCTATCAGGAAGACTATTATGGAGACGTTATAAACTACTATGAGGAAGGTCCTCACAGTCATCAGAATCACCTTTCCTCATTTATATTTAAATACAGACAGACATAAAGCCTCAGTTAATGGGGGAAATACATGTAGGCGACGAAAAAATAGCCATTTCAGATAATTTTTTTTCGGAAAGGAACAAAACGTTTTACATTTATGAAACTTCAGGTACAGGGTGTCTCAAAATGACCTGACATTTTAAATTTCGCGCCATTTTTTTTTGTGGCGAACATAGACTACTAATCTTCAAAAACTGGCATCAGGAAGTATTGAGGTTTAGTCATGGATAATTACACGATCGAGCAACGCCTAAAAATTGTAAAAATTCACTGCAAAACAATGCAGTTATTGCAGACGAAGTTTCATGGTCGTGTTATCTCGCGATGTGAATTGGCCACTAAGAATGTGCGATTTGATGCCATTGGACTTCTTTGTTTGGGATTTTCTGAAAGGAAAAGCGTATGCCAATGATCCACAGACCATTTCGGAGCTCAAGGAAGCAATTGGGCGCACCATTAATGAAATTAGTCCGCAATTATGCCAAAATGTTATTCAAAATTTCGTCAAATCTAGTTAATGTCAAAAGAATTTTTCCGTCAGTGTAGTAGATAGGTTTATGGTGTTTACTATTTTTTATTCGTAAAATAGCATTTCAAGCATTCCATACAACATTAAAAAAATGTTACGATACAGTGTAGAATATCTTTTAGATTTGACGTAAAAAAAAATCGATCTTTTTATGCCGCTACATTTCCCCCCTTAACTTGGACACTCCAACCTCGTTCAGGAGTCAACGAAGTGCGGACGTTAATTCTCCAGGGTTGGAAAGTAAAAAAAAAAGTAGGTTTTTTTTTCTCGACTCTGTGTCGCATCTCATGACTGGATCTCGGTGAACGCGACCTCGAGTCTCGATTTAAAAAAAGATGCACACTTTGACGCTTCTTTCGGCAAAAGTGCGCCGGCGTACACAAGGTGACACGTCACCGTGGCTAATCGCGGCGAAATGCGCCAGGTCTCGGTCTAACGATGCTCTCTTACCTTGATCTCCATCGAGCTTCTCGGATGGCGCAACGTCTCACTGGATCGCCAAGTTGGTAATTGGGCCTCTCTTGCGGCTCTTGCAATCCTTGATGACATCAATGTGTTCGGAAAGAAAGAAGCTTCCGCTTCTTGTGGTCCAGTTATGAGTTTTGGAGGGAAAAAAAAAGGACGCAGAGGGAAAGTAAGGTTGGCAGGCCCTTTCACTATCGTCGGCCAAGTGTTATGTGCCCGTTACCCCGTAATAATCTTTCTTTAAGCTCACCCTCTGTCGCAATATACACCCACCTAATAATGTCGATCCTTCAGTGACGATGCCGCCCCTCATGTGCTGCGGTGTTCGCTTTGCCGCGACACCGTGCTGGATTATTTTAACGGGAGTGTGTGTGTGTGTGTTTAACGCCCTACGAGAGGCTGTGGTCCTCACGGAAGAGACCACTTCACGCGGTAAGTGAGAGCGATATCTCGAAGACCAGCCGAAAGAGATCAGAGCGGTAAATATAGTGGCAGGTCTGCGTTTTCATCTGACGGAGTGGAATGGAAAGTGAAAACGAAAGAGAGAGAGAGAGAGAGAGAGAGAGAGAGAGAGAGAGAGAGAGAAGAGGAGTAGAGGCCTTGGAGTGCAGCTACCATGATCATCTCTAGGTATACGATGTGGGTCATGTCGGAGACAAAGTTATCCAGTGGCATAGGACGCCTGTTTTGCGGCTCTTGGAGACAGCTTCAAAGGAAAGTCTAAAAAGATCCCTACCGCCAAACGGAACCTCTCATCGAGCCATACTTTCGGGAAAAGTTGACGACCGAAGCCAATATTTAACGCTTCCAGGATCTTCCTTCTCGTTCGGAAAATAACCGCGGTACCTTTTTTTTTGTCTTCAAACCGACTTGACGCTTCTGTCGCTTTGCACGTCCGACCGGATCTTCGGATTTCTAGCATTTTCGTAAGCCCAACTAAACGCAGAGCGCAACGTGTCTCTGTTCGAATATTCGAGTCATTGGACACCCGGAATTAAAGGGCGCGAAGGTAATAGATGGTTGCTACTTCATACAGGAGTGAAAATTGCATCGGATCGTTACTTACGGAAGCTGGCCAATTTGCGAGTCGCTGTCGCCCCGGTGAGGAATGAGGGATGGTCAACCAATCATTACGATCCTCTTAATCCGGAAGGAAAAAGCGAAGGGGAGGTGTGTTTCGGAATACGGAGGCAGGCGCTGCTCAACGAATATAATTGGGAACTTTTCGACAGTTGTAAAAACGGAATAATTACCCTACGTCGTCAATGGCAATACGTTTTTACGAATAGTCGAGGAATTCTTCGATCTGCAGAAGTTAATGATTCTTGAAGAACTGGTGAGGATGAATGGAAATCCAATGGAAGTATGTCAGTCAAGAGAAACCGATGTCGTCAATTATCAAAGACAATGAGAATTCCTAGAAATTTGTTTGCTAGACATATCTACATCACTTTAGTGTTCTCTGAGCCTCTTTAGGAATAATCAAAGAGAGCTGTTGTAAAATTATTTAAATAATTTTTTTTAGTATACCACGTTTTTAAAACGGATTAAAAAGTATAAAATACTTTCTTCTAGCCCCATACAGATTTATAACCGCATACAGATTGTCCTGAAAATTTGTGATTGTGAATTTTTAATAGCTACGAAAATACTTGTAAAATTTAAAATGAAAACCCTGGAGCGCATGCTGTAGATCACTTAGTGCATGAATAGCTCACATAATTCACTAACAATTTTATTGCACTGCAAGTGATATGAGCTGTTGTGGGAGTTTTCTCAACGACAGCTACTCCCTACACTCCTTGCTATTATCTATTGCACGCGCCCCACGTTTTTCGTTTTAAATCTTACAGTATTTTCATAGCTATTAAAAATTCACAATAACAAATTTTAAGGACAATCTTTATGGGGTTATAAATCTGTATGGGGCTAGGAGAAATTATTTCATACTTTTTAGTCCGTTTTAAAAACGTTGTATACTAAAAAAAAGTTATTTAAATAATTATTTTCTGCTTTTTAGTTTTTTGTGTGTGAAATTTTGCAATCGATTTTAAACATCTTGATGAGATTATGACAGAGACATGTGGCAAATTTCATTTTTATTTCAATTTCTCTTCACTTGATCATACCTGAAATAGAAAATTGTTATACCTACCTACCAATAATATATCAATCTGTTGAGTTGTTATTTTCCTGAAATATAAAATAAATAAGCAAGCAAAATTAATGTTATAAGATTTTTATTTCAATATTAAATTTTTTATTTATATTTATCTTGTCATTCTGTTTGTTTGTTTGTCATCCAGTTCTGAGCTATGTTTGAAGTTTGAAGTCTCTAGCTCAGCCGGAAGTTAGTTTAAAATCGATTGCAAAATTTTTACCGAACAGACTAATAAACAAATAGACAGACAAGAAAGCGAGTTAATATTGGATTGTCATCTAGGTGTGAACTATGTTTAAAGTTTCAAGTTTCTAGCTCATCTGGAAGTCAGTTTAAAATCGATTGCAAAAATTTGTACCGAACAGGCAAACAGACAGACAAGAAAGCGAGTTGATAAAAACGTAAAATGCAAAACCTTCGAGAAATATGCCCACCATCTGGACTCAATCATATTCCCTGATAATCCAACCCATAGATCCCTGTTTTCCCAGTTGGAGGGACTTTTGCCAACCTTCTGACTTCAGCCAATGTCACCAAAGATCCCCATCATCCTACCTAGTCTTGAAAAGCCTATCAATCGTTTCCCCTAACCAATACTCGATCGAGTTTCTTGAGGTCTTTGATGCAGATCTGGTGCGTTGATCATTGGATCAGATGCATCAAGGCCCAAATAACCGCGATTGAGTATCGGTTGGGGGGGGGGAGGAGGGTTCAAGACTAGGTAGGGTGATGCCTCAGCTCCAACCTCGTAAACCTCTCGCTGATACTTTTGCCTCCCCCGTAAATCCAAGAAGACCGCAAGCTTATACGTTCATGAATAGTCAATCCAGCATGAAAGCCATCTTTGGCACGGGGGTGTCAATAATCACGGGTGTTCTCGAACACCTTCCTTCAAAGAAGCCATCACACGTATCCTAGTTTTCACTTTGCCGTACACCATACCTCCCAATTCCTTATTAGCCATTCTTCCATGAATCCCCAAGGGAGTTTGTTCGCAAACGAGGAAAGAGAGAGAGAGTGAGTGCACGGATCGCAGCACGCGTTCTTATCCCGGAGCGTTTACAAATGCACAACGGAGATTTAACGCACGCACGGGGGTGTTGGAAGCAAAGTGAAGCTGCGAGTATTAGTTCGCGCCGTTGCTTTTCATTTCCGTTCATCCGGCGAGGCATCATACTGCGATTGGACACTGTCCAAATAATACGTAACATCTATGTACAACATCGATTGACCGGTTGAGCTCCGGGGTTTCCCTGGTCAATGCCGCGCTTCAGGCCGCAGTGGGCAAACTTTGGTTTGTTTGAGACAGCACGACGAGTCATGTATACGCGTTTACCGAGCCAACGGGGGGAGGCTTCTATGCAGGATGAAGCTTTCCAACTAAATGGCCCACCCGAGGTGGTCAAGCGAACCAGCCAGCTCGCCTGATATCCGACAAAATATGGACGCTGTGGGTACACATAGTGAATAGGCCAATACCCAATAGATACGTCTTTGCTTTGGCAACCAATACTACCTACGTGCGGTCCTCAATGGCCTTGCTTTACCATCCGGAGATTCTCCACACGCGAAAATACAATGCCTTAATTTCACTTGGATACTACACTCACACCTAGCGATCCTTCCGGACCGATGACTCCTGGATCTTTCCTAACCTACGGACATCTTCCATCCTCCAACCACGACCAGCAATACTCCCTCTGTTCATCGTTGCGCTTCTCTCCAAGCGAGCCTATAGAAACGCGTCGATTGTTGTTAAATATTTTTGTCACCGGTAACATCTTTGTGAAAAGCGTGAGGCGAGCCTCGTCCCTTTTATCTCCCTTGGGGACTCCTTTTCCAAACTTGGCGTCAATGGACGCGTGTTTTCCGGACTCGTTACCCTCGTGCCACACAATTCAACACGATTCCCCATTGTCCACGCCGTTCGTGACACGAGGTAGATCTTTCTTTTCCTTTTTTTTTTTTCTTCACCTTTCTCCATTTTCGATCCAAGTTCTAGCGTGCTCGGAATGGAATCGTAAGAAAAAAGGGGAATGAGAATATATGTGTGTCGAGGAAGAAGAGACATAGACTGAGCAGACGGTCATTCGTGATGGCGCTTCTTCTATCGTCTTTCATTCTCTTCACTCATCCTTCACTGCTCCCCGGGTCGAATCTTCGCGACGAATCTTTCGTTGACCTTGTTCTTCTAAAAATACTGTCTTTTTCGATCGAAACTGTAACTCTCGCCCACGCCTTGCAGAGTCCAGTCGAGCACACGTGTCCAACCATCATTCTTCACATTCTGGAAGGCATCGCTTGTATTTTTATATCTGCGCCCCGTGTCTCGCGTATTGTCGGCTATACTTACCGCTTTTTGCCACGGGGATTTGGCAGTCTCCGGAAATTTTATATCCCCGCGTGTAACTGCGGGTAGGAGTTGCGTGGTTCGTTCGATTCACGACCGTGAGCCGGTAAACTTATATATATATATATATATATATATATATATATATATATATATATATTCATATTAGGTGTGAGCATCAATTTTAAAGGATTTTCAAGAGATGGCCGTGAAGGAATATTGCCACGGATACAGTGCGATTCGGACTAGGATCCTGGTTTCTCAATCGGAATCCAGTCGTACATCGGATCGGATTCGGGAGCGAAATGTAACGCTCGCAAATCGGATTCCAGCCAGGATCCTAATCCGGAACTATTAAGGACTCTAGTCAGAATCTCAATAGAAACTTTACATCGGATCTAGACTAGAATCTCGAACTTCTAGAACAAGATTTAGTTCGATATCGGATCCCAGGGATAAATGTAAAAATCACCAGGAGATACCGATCCGTATCAGCTGAAGACGCTGGACTTTTTCTGAAATCCTTTATTCAAGGATCTAAAAAAGATTAGGTAAAAATTGGTGCTACAGTATAACTGTCAAAACTTGTATATTTTAATAACAGAATTTTGAAGAAAGTTCTTCACATTTAATATAAAAACATCGAAAAAACAATATATACACCTTCACAAACTTATATTTCCTGGAGAAAAGTGATATAGGTTATTTATTCTAAGTAATTAGATTTTAATTATATGGAGATCTTTCGAAGTAAGAAAATATGTATATAATTTTCTAAGAAAAATGTATTTAATACGTATTTGAAATACGTACTTAACATTCTTGCCACCACGTCTTCGCCTTGTGCTACGTAGTGGGCGCCATCTGGATTCCGATGAGGATACCTCTTTTAGGGAATCCGTATCATATCCCGATCGGGATCCGATCGGAACTTAGGTATCCCCAAGAAAGGACGTATTAAATCCATTCCTTCTTAGAAAATTGGATACATATTTTCCTAGTTCGAACGATCCCTATTTAATTTAATTAGGATTACCTAGAATAAATAACCTATGTCACTTTTCTCCAGGAAATATAAGTCTTTCAAGGTCTATATATTGTTTTTTTCGAAATTTGTCATTAAATGTAAAGAATTTTGTTCGAATTTCTGTTATTAAAATTTATAATTTTTGACAGTTATACTGTAGCACCAATTTTTACCCAATCTTTTTCAGATCCTTGAAGAAATTATTTCAGAAAACGTCCAGCGTCTCCAGCTGGATCGGTATCTACTGGTGATTTTTACATTCACCCCTGGGATCCGATTCGATATCGAACTAGATCTCGTTCTAGAAGTTCGGAATTCTAGCCTGGTACCTATGCAAAGTTTCTATTTGGATGCTGACTAGAGTCCTTAATAGTTCCTGATTAGAATCCTGGCTGGACTCCGATTTGCGAGCGTTACATTTCGCTCCCGAATCCGATCCGATATCCGACTGAATCCCGATTGAGAAACCGGGATCCTAGTCCGAATCGGACTGTATCCATGACAATATTTCTGCACGGGATATGGTTGACGCATGTGCAAGCGGAGAAACAACTGCCAACGACATCTGTCGGAATTTCGTTACGAAATTATGCCTAGACCCAATATAATGTATCTACTTAATATTTGCACATGATACTTTTGTAAATGTTAACAAATTTTCAAATAAAAAATTACAAAGGACGAATCAAATTTAAAAAAAAGTATCCAGAATTAAATCCACTAATGTATAAGTCTAAATAAAACAACCTTCGTGTAATTGGGCACGAAACAGCTCGCCAGCACGTACAAAGTCTCTCCGACTGCACGCACACCCAACTTATGGCAATTATTCGTTCTCCTGTGATCAGAGCTGTGACCGGGACGATTTTTCCAAATCGTCAATTAGGATTGGACGGAAATCATTCGATCGAAATTGACACTCTCACGTCATGACCTACTTGCTCGAGTGCAAGTGAAATCTCAACGACCAATACCGAACAGCCGGATCGTGAAGAATTTGTGTCTGTTGCCGATCGTAATTTGCCTCATTAATCGGGGTGGGGAGGGGGGGGGGGGGGGGGGGTAGCCTGAATATCATCGCATCGGGAAATTCGTGGCCTCGAATTCGATCCAACGATAATTCGCGGCGGATCATGCAGTAATTGTGGAGACGATTGCCCAGCGTTGGAAAACAATTTTTATTCTTTTATTTTTTACTTCCTGCGGTGCGTTCGCGAGCCTATACTCGAATAATTTTATACGGTGCGAAGTAACGAAATTGTTGGTCCCTCGTATTATAATTGCGAGGCAATTAGGCATCGCGCGCGCTTTCGGCGGACCGAGAGTTTCTTCGGATCGATTTTTTTTCTGCTTTTTTTTTTTCGTCAACATTGTTTTTTCTCTTTTTATTTCTCGCTGTCCGCGCGTACGAAGGTATCTCACCTTTTTTCGGGTGTACGTACGAGGGAAGGTGAGAAATTTCGAGCCTTGCAATTACCACTCGCGAGCCACACCGGCCTTCGTTCCTCGCGATGTCGAAATGAGCGAGAGAATTCGCGAAGCAGATTCGCTCCGTCTCGAATCATTCTTCGCTCTTGTTTTGTATTTTTTTCTTGATTTTTTTTTTCCAATATTCTTTCTTTTTTTTTTTTTTTCTTCTTTTCGCGATGCAATAATCGTGCGTTGCACAAAGGCGGAGTCTGGACGTTAATAAAGATATTCTCCGCGCGAGGACACGATACCGAGTTACGAGCCCGGACGCGAGAAACAAGTGCCCGAGAACGTGACTTTTTCGCACGCGTAATGACACGCCAGTCATTACGCTATGCGGTAAATTCACTCATTATTTTCACCGCGCACTTCTCCTCGTATTACCCCGCTGGCCTCGTTGTACCAATCGATAGTGGAAAATGAGACGTTAAAAAAAAAAAAAAAGAAAACAGAAAAACGAGGCAACTTTCCCTTGCGAGCGGAAAGATTCAATGGGACGAGCGATCGGCGATCTTGAGGAGAGGGAGAACAATTGAGGCTTTGAGCTGAAAAACAAAATTAATTTCAAGGAGAAGAGAGTAATAGCGAAGGTGAAAGGGATCGAATCTTAAGATGGGAAATACACGTAGGCGACGAAACAGTAGTTAATTTTTATTTTTTTTTTTTTTTTTTTGAAAGGTACAAAACGTTTTACATTTATGAAACTTTATCAGGTGTAGAAGTATGAAACCGGAATTTCCCTATAGATGGTGCTAGCCATCAGTTCAGGGACCGTAAGACCGCTTCTGCAACGCCGACATCTCCCTCTAACAGCTGACGAAGATTTTCAACACACAACAACCCAAGTTCCCTACACCGGTATATTTTTCTATAACCTTAAACATGTCGAGTTTTGTGCCTACGAACTACGATTTGCGAATAGCATTGGTTTTCTGTTATCATTTGAAGAAAACTGCTACGGAATCGCATCGAATGCTTGTCGAAGTTTACGGTGAACATGCTCTTGGTAAATCACAGTGCTTTGAGTGGTTAAAAAAAAATAAAAAGTGGCGATTTTGACGTGAGAAACGAAGAACGTGGGAGGCTACCGAAAAAGTTTGAAAACAACGAATTGCAAGCACAGTTGAATGCTAAAACCTGGCTAAACTGTTAATACTGAACGCTACCGACAACAAATGATCGATTTCCGGACGTGAAAAACGACCGGAATATGGAAAAAGGCAACACAAAGTCATTTTGCTCCATGATAATGCTCCATCACACACAGCAAAAGGGGTCAGGGAAACGATCGAGTCGTTCAGTTGGGAAATACTGGCGCATGCGGCTTATTCTCCAGACTTGGCTCCGTCCGATTATTATCTATTCGCATCAATGGGACACGCTCTCGCTAAACAACGCTTCAATTCGTATGAAAATGTACGAAAATGGCTCGACAACTGGTTCGCTTCAAAAGAAGAACTGGTTTTTTTTTTTTTTGGCGTGGCATTCATAAACTGCCGGAGAGGTGGGAAAAATGTATAAATAGCAATGGAGATTATTTTGAATAAAATATTTTTTATCATTTTCACACAACAGACGTGTAATTTTTACAAAAAATTCCGGTTTCATACTTCTACACCTGGTATGTACTCACTGACAGAAAAATTCTTTTGATGTTAGCTAGATACGTCTATTTGATTTTATTAAATTTGAATTAACTAGATTTTTTTCGTGATATCAAATTTTTCGTATTGCATTCCTTTATTAAAATGATTTATTTTAAATATATTTATTTATTTAAATCAATATCTATTTATCGTCTAATAACCAAATATTTTATTTATTTATAATAAATATGTGATTTGGTTTCATCTGGCAGTATAAGACAAAAGAGAGATGGAAAAATGGTACACGATTCAGTCTCTCAAAAATCTCATAGCTTTGTTTTTATTAGAAGACTTTTGTAAGATTCTGCAGTTGAAGAAAAGGGTTTTGTCTTTCTATATATAAGTAGTCGCGTCTGTTAATAAAAGGCACAACGATACCTTTTTTATTTTCCAAATGAGAGCCTTGTTAGAGAAAAAAAAGAAAAAAATTTAACTTTTTTTTTCATCCCACTTTTATGTCACGAACCTATATTCCTTTCTCGCATTCATGCGTTATATCGTATTTTATATTTATTTATTCAATTTGAATATATTTAATATTTAAAAAGAATAGCTTGTACAAATGAAAAAAATATATTTGAAACAAATACGGTTGTAGTAGGCTGTAAGACAAGGCAAAAAGCTATTTGATTTAAATAGATGCTATTTAAATTAAATATTTATTTCGGCAGTGCAATTTATTACAAAATTGCAGTATTTGAATACATTTTTCGTTAAAAAATATTGCAAAATGGCAACGTTGTGGTGTGCTCTTCCAGGAAGGTTTTGGCGGCAATTATCCGTTTGGAGGAAATCCAACGACTTCGATATTGATCTGAAAAATATGAGCCAAGTATCTTTAATATTTTAACGTCCAAATGCTGAAGTTATGCTTAAGGAACATTTGAAAAGTTGAAAACTCGAGAAATAGGATACTACGGAAGAAAAAAATTGTAATTTTACACAAAATTTTCGTTCCTTTTTTAATTAAAAAAGTACTTTTTAAAAATAATGTTCATAAACAATTAGGTATACGTTCAATGTAATATTATTGTTGAATTTTGTGTACAATTTTAGCACGAACGGTCAACTCGTTCTGAAGTTGCGTTTCTCACAAAATTAAAAAATATAGTTTTGAGAAAAACGTGTTTGAAGTTTCGAACTACGAAAAATCAATGATTTCAGTGACTTGCCGGTTAATATGCGATTCCAGGCCTGATTCTTGAGATGATTAACTAAAATTTTATACAAATAAAAAAAATTGATTCTTTTATGCCGCAACATGTATCCCCCCCCCCCCCCCCCCCCCAAGACAAGGTGATTATCCATGTCAGAAAGAAATGGAAAACACTAAAATTATACGACGTTAAAGTTCACAGCGTTGGAAGCCAATGAAAATTAATTCTTTTTAATCGCACAATTTTTTTTTGCTCTTTATCCTGTAAAAAAATAACTCAAACGTTTTCGCGTATTTTTTTTAAGAGTTTTGTGGCCTCGATTCGCAGAAAAAAAAGCTTTGGATAATTACCAAAATCAAGAAATGAAAAATTAAGAAAAATCGTTGCATTCCAACGGCGATGCGAACTCCAATCTCATGAAATTACCGAGGGATCTGTAAGTCGGATGAGTTACCTTTCTCCGCATCTCTCTCGAAAGAGAATATATAAAAGTGCATCTAAATCTCGAAATAGAAAATATAAAAAACGATAGTGGAAGGAAGAGCTGAAGAAATCCCTCTCTTTCTTCCACTATCATTTTTATATCTTTTTATTTTCATTTGCAAAATAAATTTCAGCTAACTTTACGTGTTGAGATGTTGAGTCAATATATATTACTGTTAATTTTGTTGTTCTACGTACATTTTTTGTACAACATTAGTTTTATTTTATTTGATGTACAAAAATGTGCATGTAAAACATTTACGTTTTACGTACACTTAGGTATTAATTTTGTTATATTTATCTACATCTCATTACTTTTCATTTTCCTGTACATTGTATCACTACTCTTATTTCTTCATGCATTTTAAACAATGACGTTTAAAAATTTTATCTATACCTATCGTGAATTTTTATTTTTATATGCATTGAATTAATTTTAATTTATGCATACAATCTTTTTATTTTTATTTTCTTTCGTTATATATAATAGATAAGTAAGAGGTTCGACTTTCTCGATTTAGCATAATTTTCGTTTTGCTCCCTTCCGGGTTACGAGCTTCCGTATAAACGTAATCGAGACAGAGAGAAAGAGTGAGTGAGAGAGTGAAAGTAAGAGAGAGAGTGAAAGTGGGAGAGAGAGAGAGAGAGAGAGAGAGAGAGAGAGAGAGAGAGAGAGAGAGAATCGGTAACGTCGATCTAACAATAAGCGACGTTACCGATTTTCTCTCTCCCTACCGATTCAAATTTGCCTCACACTTGTACAGCATGGCATAATAAATTCATCCATCTATCCACTCCCCCCTCTGGGTTCATTTTGCCGAGCATCCCTCCGCGTTTACACCCCCGCCACGTCAAGACCAAACAAGACGTAGCCTCGGGGGTCGTACCGATCTTCGGGTAACCATAACAACGCAGTGGGAGCCCACAATGGTAGGTGAGGTACGTAGCCATAATACACATATACGTATCTACCTACATACAAACACACACGCACACAAATACCGGCAAAACGAAGCAGGGATGTTCACTGTTGAGCCACCAGCCGAATAGATTTTCCGCTGGTATGGGCAAACACAAGCAAACATGGGCGTCGTAGGAAGGGTCGGGAGGGCCTCTATGGACAGAAATGGGACAGGGTAGAAAGGTGAAGACGACAGTGCGCTAACCCTCTGCATTCTAAACTTTATATATTATATATATATATATATATATATATATGTGTAAATGCATATGTATATTCTTCGCGTTGCCCTCTTTCGCCCCCGTATGGCCCAGTACGAACCCTCGCATCGCCTTCCGCTATTCCGTGTGTATGCTCCTGCCAACAATAACTTTAAGTATAATATACACTCGTTAGAAAAGTCCTGTTACAGTGACGAGGGGACGAAACCAGTTCGCATATAGAAACGTGGTTATATTGTGTTTGTGACGTCCATGAATATATATATATATATATATGTTTCAGTTAATACGCGTTTTAAGTTTAAACGCGTTTGCCTGGTAAAAGCTAGTTCTGACTGAACGCTTCTGTTGCAACTAGTTTTTTTTCTAGTGACAACTAGAATTTACTGATAAATAAATTTGAATGTTTGTTAAAACTAGTAGGTTCAATTAATTAAAATGATTAGTTAGATAGTTGGTTAGTAGTTAATTAAACTAATTAGTTAGTAGTTAGTTACTTAAACTGACTAGTTAGAAGTTAGTTAGTTGAACTAACTAGTTAGTAGTTAGTTATTTGGACTAACTAGTTAGCAATAAGTTAGTTAGTAAACTAACCAGTTAGTAGTTCGTTAGTTTGTTACATTAACTAATTCGTAATTAGTTAGATGGTTAAACTAACTAGTTAGTAGTTAGCTAGTTAAACCTCGTTAGTTGAAAGTAGTTTTAATTAAAATTATAATAAACATCAACATAACCGTGAATTTCAAAATAATATTAGACTAACGAATTTATTAATGAATACATTTGATTGTTAGTTAAAATTTGCCTTATACCCAAACAAACCCGAACCATTTTAACTGACTCATTTTGTTAGAACTGGCTTGTCTATGTTTGTTTGGGTTTTTTATCTAAAGTCAGTTAGTTAATACTAGTTTATCCTACTCGTTTCTACTAGGAAAAACTGGTTGCAGCGAAAACGTTCAGTAAAAACTAGCTTTTACTAGGGAAAACACATTTGAACTGAAAACGGGTTTTAACTGCAACATATATATATATATATATTTTTTTTTATTTTTATATCTATCCAGTGTTGGCTACCATCCCATGTGGCCGTTTTGAGGACGCTCTTTCAATTTTCGTTCAAACGAAACGTTAATTTTGGAGACAAATCGACTCTTGAAATAATATTCGTATAAATTGGCCCACATTCATCTTAAGGTGATGGTGAAGACATTGGAACTTGCGTAATGTCGAGTATGGGTACAATTGGCTACTATGAGGATGATCCTCGAAGTCGTAGTTCTACAAAATAACCGTTCTATAAATATGTGTGTGTGTGTGTGTGTGTGTGTGTGTGTGTGTCCTACTGCACATGCACATTTGTACGTCGATACACGATAGTCAAAAGGACCCCAACCCTCACAAATTGGCACGTAACTCAAAATGGGATCGGGGCCCTTTTGCTTCCTACCATATAAAAGTAAAAATGCGCATATACGTAGCTATACGTATACGCATTGTGAATCCGGTGCTCCGCTATGCACACACAATACGGTATGTGCGGACTTGGAAATGTTTTGTACTTTTTTTTTACGTTGGTGCCGTGGGCACTTTTGGACAACGCGCTTCTATACATTATATATATATATATATATATATATATATATATATATATATAGTCAATTGCTCTTGCTGATATATACACGTATATGTATGCACGTGTGATGCAGGCCGAAAATCTATTTAACTATTTCGACCCTCGAGCACTGGCGATCCAGGGAAAGCAAGAAAGACGAGAGGAAGAATCTTGTATACAGGGTGCATCGCACAGTGACGTCCGAAAGATCTAGACGCCTCGTATCAATTGTTAAACAATAAATAAATTACCAACTGAACATTAACGCAAATGCTTTAGATTTTTATGAGAATTTAAAAAAATAAGCTTGAGAAGATCAGTCACTAAAGTTCAGTTCAAAAAAAATACTTTTACAAGTTTAAATTACTGCAAATTTCTTTTAAAAAAATGTAACAGGAAAGTACCTACAAAAAAGAGAAACAAAAAACATAAAAATAGATGATACAGGAATACTCGAAAAAAAACTAAACAATGCTTCTTTTTCGTAAAGTAAAAAAGATCGTAGAATAGAGATGGGGATGATTAGGATAGATATTGATACGAGCTATCTGTATTTTCCTTTTGGACGTCACTTTTCGAATCACCCTGTATATATATACACGATCGAAACCGCTTATAACGACATTGCTTACAATGACGAATCGGCTATAACGTCGGTACTGCATGCTTCCCTCAATGTCGTTATAACCGGTTTTTATTGTGTTTATATATATGGGGCATTCCACGCCAAATCGGACACTTTCCGGCCCGACCCCTTTCGATTTGGCTGAGACTTTATGTTATTGTTTCCATCTTAAAACGCTCTGTGATTTTTTCAAATTTTTTTACATAATCACAAATACGTAATAAATTTTAAAAAAATCGCCAATTTTTTTCTTCAAATGCTTTGTGAAAAATGGACCGATTAAGATCTCTTTTTTCAAAATTCTGTTTGAAATGTTCTTTATGAAAAAAAATATTTGAAAAATATTCAAACTCATCTTCGACATGATTTTTTAGTTTTTTGTAAAAAAACGCGATTTTTTCAAAGAAGGCCACTTTTGATTTTCGATTTTTTTTTTTGGTAAAAAGATATGACAAATTTAGCATTTTTTACCGCTAGACCCATCGTGGTAAGATTTTTCTTTCTATATTTTTTTCTAAGTTGAAAAAAATGTTTTTCTTAATTTTTTCCAAATATAATTTTAACTAATTAACGCCACTTTTGATTTTCGATTTTTTTTTTTGGTAAAAAGATATGACAAATTTAGCATTTTTTACCGCTAGACCCATCGTGGTAAGATTTTTCTTTCTATTTTTTTTTCTAAATCGAATTTTTTCTTCTTAATTTTTTCCAAATATAATTTTAAATGGTTCATTCTATCATACTCAATACTTTCTATATAATATTAACTCACTTAAGAAGTTTTCCAATTATGTTAAATTATTTTTAAAGGATTATTTCATGGGGAATGAAGTAAATAGTTATTCAACAAATTGTTTAATAGTATTTAATGATACATTTATTCGTTTCTTTGACGTTTGAATAATTTACATAATTTGTGAGCTCTTGAATTAGGGGAATTTTTAACAATAAGACCACCATTTGTGTCAGGTATCGCACGGTGCAACAGCTGAGTTTTGGTTTTCGAAAGTCGATCACAGAGACCGTTCACAGCATTCTTGTAGTCTTCCGACGATGAAAACAGTCAGTGCATATCAAGATCTTAATCGGTCCATTGTTCAGAAAGTTATGAACATTGGAAAAAAAAACAGGAAAAATTCCCTACGTATTTGCGATTATGTAAAAAAAAAATTGAAAAAAATCACACAAACGTTTTAAGATGAAAACAATAACATATTAAAGTTTCAACCAAATCGAAATGGGTCCGGCCGGAAAGTGGTCGACTTGGCGTGGAATGCCCCATATATATATATATATATATATATATATATATATATATATATATATATATATATTGGTATTACGTCTCTACTATATATTTGTATATATCCGAATATGTGTATACTGCATTGCGGGGGCGTCGGTAAAGCGATCGGACATAATGCGTCTATATAAAAGCCGGACACCCCGTCGCGTTGCGTTTTCTATTATACATGAACTGCATTACTCCAACTTTAACGACGTATATGAATCGGGATTCCGTACATCCGTATATTATGTACGTATGTATACGAATGATCGCTATGCTCACCGGCAACTTTGCTACATATTGTTATTATTATTATTATTGAGTGTGGCGAATAAAGACGATTTATCCTCGCGCAAAACTCACCGTCAAGATTATTACGCCAGATTGAATCCGATCTGTGTTACTCTTACGCGCGTCAAGCTGCAGTGTACGTCACGTCGAGTATTTCGGACTCGTTGCACGGGCGATCGTCCAAAGAAGGGAAATAAAGGGCTCTTTATTCGTCGTGTGTCGCTAGATTGTGATTTTTTTTTCTCTTGTTTCGTTCAGTAAGTTCGCTGTCACAATTGCATGGGAGTTACAAAATTGATACGAGGATTTTGCGATGTAAAACGTGCATGATGGATTTTAGATTGATTGTGAATAAAACGCGATCAGTTTAATGTAGATCGATTCAGGGTAGCTTTTCGACGGGTCTGCCGTAAGCTTTGCGTACCCAAAAACAGATCGATAGTCAATATTTTTCTCCTGATGAGAGTATTGGGATGACGAGGTTGAAATTTTTCGTACAATTGATACGTAGTCTTGGCAAGTTTGAGGTTTTTTTTTTTATTGAAAAATATTGATAAACAATTAAGTTATTATTTAAACAAAGTACCGCGGACTGCATGGGCAATCGGTGATCGGAAATGGAAAATAAAAAAAATGGACATTCAGTTTAACAATAAAACGTTCGTATGACTGGATATTTTTTTGAAATTTTGAAAAATACGATAATGGCAAGCTGGAGAAAAAAAACTTTAATCATTCAAATGGATATTTTTCGATTTAGCATAACAATAAAACTTCCGTGTAACCGAATACTTTTTCGAAATTTTTGAAATTACGTGAATGGCAAGTTGCAGAAAAAAAAGTTCGATTTTCGTTTTATAAAAAAAAAACAACTTTAATCACACAAATGGATAAACGTATGAAAAAAAATCATATGGCCGTACGATAAAAAATGTTATAAACTCTTATAAAATCCGATCCTACACTACGAAATTTCGTTTCATGCAAATTCATTTCTTTTCATGTTTTTATTGCTTCAACTTCATGCTATCTCATCTGTTTATTTATTTTCTCATTTTTTTTCAATTAAAATTCAGATTCCAGGCTACGGAGTTCGTTTCATGCAATTTCATTTCTTTTCATCTTTTCATTGCTTCAACTTTATGCTATTTCATCTGTTTATTTATTTTTCTCAAATTTTTTAAATAAAAATTCAGATTCCAGGCTACGGAGTTTCGTTTCATGCAATTTCATTTCTTTTCATCTTTTCATTGCTTCAACTTCATGCAATTTCATCTGTTTATTTATTTTTTTCAAATTTTTTAAATTAAAATTCAGATTCCAGGCTACGGAGTTTCGTTTCATGCAATTTCATTTCTGTTCATCTTTTCATTAATTCAACTTCATGCGATTTCATCTGTTTATTAATTTTTCGCAAATTCTTAAAATTAAAATTCAGATTCCACGCTACGAAATTTCGTTTCATGCAATTTCATTTCTTTTCATCTTTTCATTCTTTAAATTTCATGCAATTTCATCTGTTTAGTTATTTTTCTCAAATTCTTAAAATAAAAATTCAGATTCCACGCTACGAAATTTCGTTTCATGCAATTTCATTTCTTACATCTTTTCATTCTTTAAATTTCATGCAATTTCATCTGTTTAGTTATTTTTCTCCAGTTCTTAAAATTTAAATTCAGATTCCAGGCTACGAAATTTCGTTTCATGCAATTTCATTTCTTTTCATCTTTTCATTGCTTCAACTTCATGCAAATTCATCTGTTTATTTATTTTTCTCAAATTCTTAAAATAAAAATTCAGATTCCAGGCTGCGAAATTTCGTTTCATGCAATTTCATTTCTTTTCATCTTTTCATTGCTTCAACTTCATGGAATTTCATTTGTTTATATACTTCCCTCGAATTCTACACGTCGTACATCCAAAAATGGATTTGATCCGTGAAAAAATAAAAAATGATCTCGCGACCCTCGTTGCACCACATGTGGGCTCAGTGTCAATTGACGAAACGACGCGTGTTGGTCCATTCAAGTCATTAGTTGACATGCGGGACCGAGAAGAATTTCGATTTCGAAGAGAGAAGCGAGAAGCTGGGGGCGTAAGAAAGAGAAAAAAGCAATAACGGACAATAGGCGGAGAATCGGCAGAGCCGGACAGCGGGGTGTATAAAAAAAAAGAATCCCCCTCCCCCTCTTCGATGACCTCCTGAGCCGATTCCTCTTCCACGCGAGAAGGAAAGACGAAACCGGATGCTGGGATTACGAATCCTTGCGCGAGATTTCCTAAAGAACACAACACTCTCGATCTTCTTTTCGTCAGGGAAGTGGAGAGCCCCCAAGAGAGCGAGAGAGAGAGAGAGAATCATGAGGATGCGCATCAGTGAGGGAAGTGGACCGAAATAAAAATAGGCAAAAGTGGATGAGACAAAAAAAAGGTGTATTGTGAGCATTTCCTGTCCGGTGCATCAAACAGGGTCGGACCATTCCCGGATTAGTCGGCCACCCGAACGAGGATCCTGAAGCAAAAAAAAAAGAATGAAAATCGAGAGAAGAATGAGAGGAGAAAAAAAAAGGACGAATCGCAGTAATTTGAGTGCTATAACTTAAAATGGCAGCGACTCCGATCCGGGTGAATCGTCCCCGTGGGTTATCTGTCCCTTACTTCCGTTTCTCTCCCCCCCCCCCCGCCCCTATTTTTTATGTTCTCATTCTTTATCCTTGGCAAAGAGAGAGAGAGAGAGAGAGAGAGAGAGAGAGAGAGAGAGAGAGAGAGAGAGTGAGAGAGAGAGACGGAGGGAGGAAAAGATTCGCCCCAGAATCGAGAGCTCTCGCGGGTAGAAAATCGAGGGGCGATTTATCGCGGCAGGTGCGAGCGTATAATATTTCGCAAAAATCTCGAAATCTAGCCGTTACGAACGTAATGGGCTCTCCCATGTGAGGGGAACGAGGGTGTAACGACGGTAGCCATCGAGAAGCGGAAAAAATAGCCCGATCGATTTTTTTTTCTGTTTATTGTTTTTTTTCTTGGTTCGTTTTTTTTCAAGACTCGATGAACGGTACCGATCTCTAGTCGATTTTTTACGCATCCCTGAGGTCTGGATTGAAAAAAAAACATGAAGGGTGCGAAGTGGCGGAAGGGAAATTGGGGGCGGGGAACGGGTAGGAAGGGGGAGGGATCTGTGCACTATAGGCTCATTATAATGGGAGAGGGCACAGGTGGCGTTACCGTGGATTAATGAATTTTCTCTCTCTCTCTCTCTCTCTCTCTCTCTCTGTCCCTCTCCCCCTCTCTCCCTCTCTCCCTCTTTCCCTCCCTCTCTCCCTCTCTCTCTCTCTCTCTCTCTCTCTCTCTCTCTCTCTCTCTCTCTCTCTCTCTCTCTCTCTCTCTCTCTCTCTCTCTCTCTCTCTCTCTCTCTCTCTCTCCCCCTCTCTCCCTCTCTTTAGAAAATTTACGATCCGAAAACTACAGTCCAAAATTTTCCTTAATTACACGAATCGCTTTTGTATACGCGTATAATCGAACACCAGATTGGTACAACAAATCTGTCTCCCCTCCCGCTCACGCCCCTTCTCCGCTATTCGATTAAATGGCTAGATGGTATTCATCTATTTATTTAATCGAATCTAATCAAATCGATCCAATCACAATGAATATCCATCTTGTATAACCAATGAGGAAAAACTCGTGGGTTGTAACCCTGAGTAACGTTGCATCTCGAAACTTCGACTCATATTCATCAGCGGGATTCCTATAAGGCCGCGCACCCGGCCTCATTGATCCCCGGGACACCCGAAAGACCCATAACTCGTTCCGAAATAAACTAAATAACGTTATATCAAAATAGTAAAATCTGACACACGAGAAACAAATTTTCCCAAATTCAGCTAATTATTAAAATTCAATCACAAATCAAGGAAGCTTTTATTGGACAAATATTTTTCAACTATATATATATTTGAGAAAAAATAAGATTAAAGGCACGAAATGAGATATCGGACCGCAGAGAAAAAAGTAAACGAAAAAAAAAAACTCGATCAAATATCGTCGGGTTTCACATTCGAATCATCCCTTTGACCGGCCCTTTCGACTCCCCCTTCGTGACCCGCCGCAAATTTTCGTCCGCAGTCACATCTTGAAATTCGAACGAAATCGCGCGGCCCACACGCACATATATAAATTCGTCTGGAATATCCAGTTTCATCGGTTACTAAAACTTAAATTGGGCGAAACCTTTTTTTTCCTCCTC